>CM050165.1:161283658-161428658 GCA_027410445.1 Discoglossus pictus
TTGTGGGCACCCCAAAGAGCTCCCATAGAGCTACATCCCCTAAAGCAGTTCCCTGTCGAGGATGGATCTTCTAGTTTTAGCCTTGCTGGGGTCAGGTACCACCTCAAAATTGTTTTGTAGGAATTTTCCCTAAGGATTATGATGAGGGGAGATTTTTGCTCCATTGTCCCTGATCTAAAGTAATGCCCAATTATTTTCCACAGGAGGAATGGTGGTGGAGTTTGGATGGTGTCGCTTGATCTTACAAGTAGACATAAGTAATAGAATTGTTTTTCTTACCCTCAGCATTATAGATACAACATTTCTCAAATGGGGTTTTGTTAGCCAAATTGTTAACTTGCAACATTTTAGAAATATTTTAGTTAATTTGTGCTAGATTAAGCCATTCTGTAACCGGTACCTGATTCTGTGCGCTAAATGACATGGGTGACCATTTTTAGTTTGTTTTATGTTCTTCAGCTACAATAGTCAGATTTTTACGTATCCACCAATTCCATAGGGAGTTTTTGTTGAGGGAGATATTTTTATATAGTAGCCACAGAGGGGTAAGCCAGGAACCAGTCTCTATCAAGGGAGTTCTTTTGTTCAGCTGGTTCCAAAGGGTAATCGATTGGGCTACACTGCTAGGGAGTAGAGGATGTTTGATTTTATATTTATTTATTTATTTACTCTTGCAGTTGATTCATATCTTTCCAACTCACTTCTACTCTTTGTTCTTCATTTTGTTTTTTCTAGTATTCACTTTTTCCCATCTTACTTTCTAGCTCCTCTCTCTGCCTTCGGTTTTCTGCTCCTCACTTATTCCTCTTCCCTTCCCCTTCTTTTCCCACATCAATCATATTCCACCTACCCTTACACTCACTATTCCCCTGCAATAGTATCATGGAGTGATTATAATTAGAGGGAAATGAGGAGACAAGTGTTTTGCAATGATATGATAGTGAGGAATAAAGAAGCCTGTGTGATGTAATGGTAAAGTAGGTATGCAGTGATATGATAGTGAGGTGGGAGAAGCCTGTGTGATGCAGTGAGATGATAGAGGAATAATGCATTTGTAAAACATGATGGAATATTCCAAGCCACTCATGACTACAGCACAAAAACATTTTTGTGTTTTCCTCTGAAACAGATTTTTAACTGCTTTGCATACATGTTGTTTATTTTTAGATGTATATACTAGCGACTTGCCCATCAAAAATGACGAGGCAATAAAATTGTAAGACAGGGAATGCTGTTTGGGCCAGACATTAATTTTTTTGGTGGTCCGAGATCCTTCAGTTCTCATTGCTAGCCTCGCGCTGAGCGCCTTTGGCGCTCATTGCGAGGCTGTTGGTTGGTATATTTTTTTTTCCTGATAGGCGCTAGAGATGTCGCGAACAGTTCGCCCGTGGACTATTCGCAGAAATTTTGGCATGTTCGCGTTCGCAGTGGACGGCGAACACATGCGCTTTTCGGTTTGCCCCCTATACTTTATCATTGAAGAAACTTTGACCCTGCACCTCACAGTCAGCAGACACATTCCAGCCAATGAGCAGCATACACTCCCTTCCAGAGCTTTCCATCTGAAGGACAGGCTAATATTCTGCTCTGTTTCACCAGTCATAGTTGGTGTACCATACATTGAAAAAAAACAACCCTTTTTTCCTTTAATCTAATTTCAGTTGCCTGCCTGTGTCAGGCTCACAGCTTATATTGTGCTCAGTGAAATAAAACAACACTTTTTTGACTGTAATAGATTGAATAGCAATTGCCTGCCTACAGGCGTGTGTGTGAAGCCTATGGCATCTACTCTGCCAACTTTTGCCAGTGCACAGTGACACTCATATCTGGTGGCACCTTAGATTGCACGCACATTGCCCCAAATTTGAAGTAGGAGGTCCGATCAAGCATCTTTTTCCATCTTCCTGTTCCAAAAATCAATGTCATATACGCGTCCCCTGATAGGTGACGTAACAGGGATTAAACCGATAGGAATAGTACTACTTAACAGTACACACCTTATAATTATGCAGACAGAGGCAACACAGAGAGAGGAGTCTGAAGAAAAGGAGTCAGAGGAGGAAGGAGGCTTTGAGGAGTTGGAAGACCAAACACAGCAGGCGTCCCAGGGGGCTTGTTGTCACCTTTCGGGGACCCTTGGTGGCTGGGTGGAGGAAAAGACCTTCAATGACATCAGTGAGAACAAGGAACGGGACATGGCTAGCTTGGTATCCAACCTTGTGCAAATGGAGAGTTTGCGGTCGTGCAAAGGGACTGTTTGCGGTTGTTTGCAGTGCATTAAAAGGGGAGATTGGTCTGTATCAACCTTTACACTACCTGATCGATACAACATCATACCTGATGTTTTAAAGCATGTTATTCCAAACAATTTAGGAATGTTAGGTGATTTATGCCCTTTATGGCTTAAAACCAGACTCTGCATCATTTGATGTTCGCGACATCACTAATAGGCGCTTTTGCTGTTATTGTTTTGTTGGCGGTGATCTGCTTTTTGAGCTTCTTGCAAGGCTTTGTGTGCTATGAGCAGCGTTGTCGCTCGTTGTGAGTCGCGCAGTGAATGGGTTTGGTGTTTATTGTGAGAGTGTTTTTTGGGGTTTTGTCTATATTTGTTTTTGTATACTAATGAAATAATTATGAAATTAAGAAATGAATATACTTTACCTATTTGGAAGTAATATATGCAGAAAGCATTGTGCTGAAGAGCTGACAATCTGTTTTGATGTTCCTGCAGCATACATTGTAGGTTTGCACTGTTGTGGAGCTGAGGTTAGCTGTATACTTCTGCATTGTGTAAGTTAGTGTTGTAAAATGGCGGCGAATGTGTATGTGTATGATGTAGCGTCCTTTGTAACAGTGTATCTTGTACCTCGTACAGCTTTTTTGAAAATCTGTATGTGCTTGGTGGTGTTTTGCGTGTTTAGGGTCCTGTAGTCCCTTTTTGTTTTTTTCGGGTGACATTTTTTCTCTCGCTTAGGGGATATTTGTGTGTCTAAACTCAGGAATTTGGACTTAAATTGAGGTGTAACTTCACTTGCAGAGGTCCTAGCCCCCCCCCTCCCTTGCTGTGGGTAAGCTTTTTATGTATTTTTTGTGTGTATTTATTGTGTTTTTAATGTTTTCCGGTGCGCGCGGTTCGACTGTTAAGGACGTATTTTTGCGAGGTCGTAATGTTTTTTTTCTAAGTCCCGCGTCTCGTATTTTTGTATGGTAAGTCCGTAAATTGTCCGTTCTAAAAGTCCTGCGGTTCATATTTTTGTGTAAAAGTCTGTATATAGTGATTGCGTGTTAGATCTATTTTGGTAAAGTGCCGCTTGTGTGGGTGTTTGTACCCGCGTGTGAGGCGCCGTAGAGCCTCCACCTCTACAAATGCGGCCCCTCGCTTTGCGAGGGGCCGCATTTGCGTCCTGCAATGAGCAAGGGTGCAAGTTACTGGCCGAGGCCTCGAGCCTGTAAACCCCGCCCGCGGCCGCAAACTTTTAATGGACTGGCTAAGATGTGATCCGCTGTTATGATCCAATCAGGGTATTAAAGGCATATCTAAGTTTCCTGGATTATGAATGCATCTGATAGAGGAGAATCAATAGTGTATGCAAACATTTCCCTGCATGAAAAAATACCCCCAAAAACATTTCAACACTTACCTTGAAGTTAGCAGAATGTCTTGTAATTTCTGCCAGTTTAAAATCAGAGTAAACACCCCCTCCAAACCCAGGGTAAATTAGCATAAAATTCATAATTTGTTTTGGCTAGTCAGGAGGAAGCTCAGGCAGTTGATACGTTTGTATCACAATCTGGGGTTCCTATCTGTGATGTAAAGCAGCCTAGGATAGGTAGTGTGACACCATGCTAGAAGGTGCTATGTATTTTCATATAAGAGTCTCTCTGTGCAGCACATTCACACTTGATTAGCACCCCTGCAGATTGTCCATACCCTGCATCAACTACTTCTGCTGTTTTTTATTTTTTGTGTACTCTCTCTCTCTGTTTGTCAGAACTGAGGGCGCTTGTGTCATTTACCACCCCTGGAGATTGTCAATACCCTGCATCAACTACTTCTGCTGTTTTGTGCTCCGGCCACCCCTCCGCCAAGCCTGCAAAACGGCCAAAAATCGATGCAGCTTACTTTCACCCTGGAGCCGTCGCAAGGGCCGTGCGCACATTAACCCTATAATGCAGGGGTCTGATCGGGCCCCCTTTAGTGTCCTAACATTAACCCCTTTAATGCAGGGGTCCGAAAGGGACCCCTGCAGGGTGCACACATTAACCCTATCATGCAGGGGTCCCCATTGAGACCTGCTGCAATGTGCACACATTAACCCTTGCTGCAGGGGTCCGATCGGGAGCCCTGCAGGTTCCCCACATTAACCCCTTGCCTTACTGCAGAGGGTCCCGATCGTCACCAATCGCAAACCCAGCAGCATCTACGGGATTTAAAATTTCCCGCCACAGGCTTGAATTCAAATTCAAGCCTAGGGAATTGCGGGTTTTGGTTATCCGGTTGCGGGTCCTTAAAGGGCCCGCAGAACACTAATGGTACACGGATTACTGCAACAGACAGAAAACTGTGCACTGATTTACAGAGTGGATTCAAACAGAACCTCACGCAAATGCACACAGATAAACCTTTACAAAGGCCAAGCCACACCCACTCTCACCTGTATCACTGATTACTGCAATAGACAGAAAACTGTGCACTGATTTACAGAGCTGATTCAAAACAATGTATGTTTATTTGTGTATTAATGTGATGTTTCTTGTTTCCAGGGGCTGAGCCGGAGAAGACAAGAAGGACGGGGACATGTGGAAAGGTAAGTTTAATATTTAGAATGTGTATTTTTTTAAGTTGTGTTTATTTGTGACTAAATGTATGTTTCTTTTTTTACTAAGGGGTCGACTTGCTGAAGGGACATCTGAGCAAGGTAAGTGGTCTTATTTATTCTATTTTAGGTTAGATTTAGGCTTTTTAATGTATTGGAGATAGGGTTTAATGTATTATAAATAGGGTAAATGTATTGTAGTTAGGGTTTAATTTATTGTAGTTAGGGGGTAATTAATGTTTTATAGATAGGGTAAATGTATTGTAGTTAGGGTTTAATGTATTGTAGTTAGGGGTTAATGTTTTGTAGATGGGGATAATGTTTTATAGATAGGGTGTAATGTTTTTATAGATGGGTTAATGTTTTGTAGATAGGGGGTCATGTATTTTAGATAGGGGGTAATGTATTGTAGTTAGGGTTTAATGTATTGTAGCTAGAGGGTAATGTTTTATAGATAGTGGGCCATGTATTGTAGATAGGGATAATTTATTGTAGTCAGGGGGATTTGTAATATAGATGGGGGAAATGTATTGTAGTTAGGGGTATATTTGTACTGTATGTATTGCTGTATTGTAATGTTATATATATTTGTGTATGTATTTTCTTTGCAGGTGCGTAATTCTTTTTTATTTTTTGTAGTGGGTGATTTGTAATGTTCTTTTTTTATTTTTTGTAGTGGGGGGTTTGTAATGTTCTTTTTTATTTTGTAACATAGGTTTTTTATTTTTTGGAAATTAGCTTTTTTTATTTTGTGTATTTAGTGGGTGGGGGGTTTAAGAGGGGGTTAGCTAAGTAGTGTAGGTGTTAATAAGTTAGGGTAGGTGTTAGGTAGGTATTGGCTAATAGGCTAGGGTAGTTATTATTATCCTTTATTTATAACGCGCCAACATATTCCGCAGCGCAATACAGGGGTTAGGTACAAGTATAAACAATACCCCACAATGAAAATAATGGAAGACTCTGTTATTGAGCTTTCAATCTGATATACACTGTGCTTTCCCTAAAGCACCTCACAAGATTAAAACTCGCAAACTTACATTCTAAAGGCTATGGGTGAGGTACAGGAGAGTGAGAGATGCATAGTGAATGAAGAGGCTAAAGATGATAGGCTTTTTTGAATAGATGTGTTTTTAAAGAGATTTTGAAGGATCTGAGGCAGGAAGATAGTCTGGTGGTGCGAGGTAAAGAGTTCCAAAGAATAGGGGCAGCACGTGAAAAGTCTTGAAGACGGGAGTGAGAGGAGGTGATGAGAGAGGAGAAGAGAAGAAGGTCATTAGCAGAGCGAAGAGGGCGGGTGGGAGTGTATTTTGGGATGAGAGCAGAGATGTAGGAGGGTGCACTATTGTGGAGGGCTTTATATGTTAGGGTCATGATTTTGAATTGTATTCTAGACGCTATGGGAAGCCATAGTTTAGTTTTAGTGGTTTATTGGAAGGGAGAATAGTGTAGTGTAAGGTTTGTACTTAGTGTCATGAGTGTCTTGGAGGACCTTCATGACACTTATGGGGTTAAAAATAGGGTTCTTATTCTCCCATGAGGGTCTTCATAGACCCTTATGGGACTGATTGAGTTAAATAGAGGCTTACAGGGGTCTGTATGGACCCCCATAAGTGATCGGGTTAGATGGAGGCTTATGGGGGTCTCTATAGACCCCCACAAGTAATGGGGTTAGATGGAGGCTTAGTGGGGTCTGTGTAGACCCCCATAAGTGATGGGGTTATATGGAGGCTAGTTAGTGTTATGAGGTCCAGATAGGGTTAAACATTCCCAGTTAGAGTTAAAGGCCCAGTTAGGGTTAAATAGGCCCAGTTAGGGTTTTTAGGTCCAGATAGGGTTAAGTAGACCCAGACCCCTGTAAGCCTTTAACCCAATCGTTCCCATAAGGTTTTATGAAGACCCTCATGGGAGAATGAGAACCACATTTTTATCCCCATTAGATATGCCCAGTTAGGGTAAAATAGGTCTTGTTAAACTGTAATGGCTCTTTGGAGCACTTTACTGTATAATTGTGCAACTGAAGGACTTTTAATAATTTCCATCCCATCGCAGATAACATGCAAGGTCTGTTTAAGGCCTTTTGTTCCAGCCAATTATTTTCAGGTAATTGTGTGCTGTGATTTGCCCTCTGAGCTGTGAGTGACAGGGCCTGGTAATTAATGCCCTAGCTCTCTGGTCACTCACAGGGAGTGTTTGTGAAACTGAATAATCTCTTTTTATTAAATATAAATGCTCTGAGCAGTCAGATGTTCCAGTTGTGCCGTTACAGGCCCTTTATATTCTCACTGTGTCAGGTTGGTACGTTAGTGAGTATAACTGTCCGGATGCGCCCATCTCTTACTATGTACATTTGCAATTAGCAGCCAGAGCGAGTTAGAACCTGCACTAAATAGAGGATTCAGTAATCTCACCCTAAGATATGCAAAAAGGGGAATTATAATGTGCAAACTGCACTTTCTGGGCTGAATGTACTAAAGGTAATGTGTTGGAGAAGTCCTATGTTATCCTGTGGTGCAGATGTACATAGCTGAGTAACAAACAACATTGGCATAAGTGGTGAGGAGGGTCCTAATGCAAAATATTTTGGGGGCTCTCCTTGCAACTTCACTATCACAAATAATAGTTGTCGTAAAAGCGAGTTGTCGTCACACAATGTTAAAAGATACAGGCTTGTGCATGCGCAATGAGCGTGGAAGCAAGGCCTGCAAGACTTTGAAAACTTCTGGCAATGAGCGCCAAAGGCGTTCATTGCGAGGCCCACAATGAGTGCCGAAGGCGCTCATCGGGAGGCCTGCAAGACTGTGAAAAAGGCTGGCAATGATTGGTGAAGGCACCCACTGCCAGGCATATGATGAGTGCAAGGCACGCAACACTTGCAACACTTAAAAAAATACAACGAGGGGGGGGTTTATGTTGAGGAGGGGGGGTTAGAATGAGGAGGGGGTGGTTAGAATGCGGAGGGGGGTTTAGAATGAGGTGGGAGGTTGAGGAGGGGGGTTGAGGTTGAAGAGGGGGGTTGAGGATAGGGGGGTTGAGGTTGAGGAGGGGGTTGAGGATAGGGGGTTTGAGGAAGGAGGATTAGGAAGGAGGGAGGTTGAGGAGGTTTGAGGATGGGGGGTTGAGAAGGGAGGTTGAGGAGGGAGGTTGAGGATGAGGAGGGGGGTTGAGGATGAGGAGGGGGGTTGAGGATGAGGAGGAAGGTTGAGGAGGGGGGGTTGAGGTTGAGGAGGGGGGTTGAGGAAGGAGGATGAGGATGGGGGGTGGAGGAGGGGGTTGAGGATGGGGGGTTTGAGGAGGGGGTTGAGGAGGGAGGTTGAGGTTGAGGATTTTGCTTCAAAGTTCTTTATTTGAATTTTTTTTCCCCCCTGAAATTTCCTTCTTAAAATGAGGTGTGTGTTATACGCCGGTGCGTGTTGTATGCCGATAAAAACGGTACTTCAAACATTTACTTACAACCTCACACACAGCATAGGGGGAGAGGCAGGGAGCCTGCAAGTGAGGTTGCAAGCTAATTTGAGGTTTAGTTGGCTTTTTAGGAGATCGAAATTTGGCTAAGGGAGGAAAAAAATGGTGGCCGTAAACTCGTAATTGTTTGAAATAAGGCTCAAAATGAGACCGAAGGCAATAACACTTAGGCGCTCATCACGAGGCACGCAAGACTTGATTAGGGAGAGAGAGGAGAAAGACACAGGAGAGGGAGAGTGGTAGAGGGTGGGAAGAGACACAGGGGTGAGAGAGGGGGAAAAAGAGAAACAGGAGAGGTAAATAAGGGGGAAAAGAACACAGAGCAGGGAGAGGGGGGAGGGAGAGAGGGGAAAACAGAAACATGGAAGGGAGAGGGGGGAAACAGACACAAGGGTCAGAGAGTGGGGAGAGGCTCCCAATGAGCGCTGAAGGCGCTCATTGCGGACCTCACGATCAGCGCCAAAGGTGCTCAGCGATCAGTACGAAAGTGGCGGGTTGGACAACGTCTGCAATGAGCAACACCACAGTATCCCCACATCGGGAATCTCTCAGTGTCCCTACATTAACCCTTGCTGCAGGGACTAAAATTCCCTCCTCGGGGATGTTTAAAGCACCTTAAAGGTCCTTAAAGGACCCGCGCTACATTAATAATTAACCCTTGCTGTGGGGGTACTATAAGTACCCCTGTAGAACCTAATATTAATCCCATCACTCAGGGGGGTCTGTATAGACCATAATCAACTCCATCAGTCCAATAGGGTCTATATAGGACATTAATAATAACCCCTATAGGACACTAATAACCCCAACATGAACACTAAAAGTGCCATGAGGGTCCTCCATGACCCTCATGGCACAAAGTCTATGCACTAAACTACACTATTAACCATTTCCTACCCTATACTATTGTATTAGCCCCCCTCTAACTAATTAACCCTGTGATTAACTTATTGACCCTACACTATAACACCCCTCTATCCTATACTATTAACCCCTATTTTATTAACCCCTCTATCATATACTATTAACCCCTATTAACTCCCGTCTATCCTATACTATTAACACCTATCCTATTAACCTTATTAACCCCCTCTTTCCTATTCTATTAACCACTATCCTATGAATCCCTATTAACCCCCTCTATCCTTTACTATTAACCCCTATCCTATTAACCCCCTCTACCCTATTCTATTAACCCCTACACTACCTTATTCTATTAAACTCTACACTACCTAACTAATACCCTAATTAAACTATCTAACCCCCTATTAACCCGCTAACCCCCAATTAAATCCCTAACAATCCACTAATTACAAAAAATAAAAAAACTACATTACAGTAAATAAATAAATTACAAGTAAAACAAAATAAAACTACAACAAAAAAATTTAACACTGTTAAAATAAAAAAAAAACTTATAAACTATAAAAAGAAAGGGTTAATTAGTCTACTAATCTTGCCAAAATGCCCCTGCAGCGATGGTCAATGATGCCCTGATCTTCAGTCTTCTGTCCTGGACTAGTTGGGCTATCCATGTTGATAGTAGAAGATCCAGTCCTCATCTTCTTGGCCAGGAAAGGGACATCGAAAAAAAAAAAAACTTCACTAAGATCACTAGTTCTAAAAGAGCTGCTGCCTTGAGGAGGTACCCACCACAAATGGCGATTCCCGTGCATGCTCCTTCATATAAAATGCATTGGAGCGTTCGGATTGGCTGAAATATCTGTCAATCAGATTTCAGCCAATCAGAATGGGATACGCTTCTATGTCTCATTCTGATTGGCTGAAATATCTGTAAATCAAATTGCAGCTAATCAGCCCTGCAGCAAAGGGTAATAAAGGGAGCCTGCGGGGGTCCTGATTGAGACCCTTGCAGCATGGGGATTTATTTTGGGAGCAGGGGGTAAGTTTAGGTGGCCGGAGGGGAGTTTTGGGACCGGAAGGGGGGGTTCTCTTTTGCTGCTCCTGAAAGGCCTTGCAAGTCCTATTTTGAACCCTCGATATTTTGGCAAACATTTACCAGTTGTGGGATTGAATGCCAGTCCGTCTTTGGGGAATTGTAGCAATTTAATCGCGATTTGTGATTGTAAAATTTACGGGCTTGACAGATCAAAGGATTAGCTAGGACGGAGTTCAGATTTGGACAGCCTGTTGGGCTTTTTTTACCTGTATCATCTGCGGTTAGCTAAAAGAGGCCAATTTAATAGCCGTAACTATTGCAGGCTCCTTTACGGGCTTTGGGAACTCAAAATCGCAGAATTCATTGGGCCCCAGGATTAGCAGATCTTTCTGGAATTGAGACAAAGTTTCCCACTTTGTAGGCAGCGAAAACGGACACTTTTCCAAATAGTTCTGACAAATAAAAAAAAAATTTGGGTTTAGATTCCGAGCTGTTCTAAAGCATTGTATGGGAGAGGACAACGAGAGACTGTATGAAATTTCTTTATTAAGTAGATTAAATAATATCTATTTTAATATAAAATGAATACACATTAGAAAGATAATGTATATAAATACAAAGAATACATTACAACAATATTAAAGGAAATATACTATAGATAGGAAATGTTACATAGTGAAATGATTAAGGAGTCAGAGTTTATTGATAAGAATCGTTATCAAATAAGCCATTAATTTAAATGCCTTAGTGGCAGAGTATATCAAAATAAAATAAAATATATTCACCTGCATGAGACCAGATTCGCTGCACGTGTGTCAATCCACAAATACTCTATTTTTTTTCAATTGTTGCAACATAAAAAAAGTAACTTTTATTATTAACAGATAAAATACATAGGACATTCTTAGAATAATTATTAACAACAAGATGTACGGAACCTGTTACTCTCCTTGTAGTAATAAAGATAATTAGCAGTGTAGAATGCTATAGCTGTGCCAAGTATAATAATATATGTATCATCAACAATGCAATATAATTATGATGTATAAATTTAAAAGATACACCCTCAATTTGTTGCAATGTATTTTATATCCAACAGATGCACTCAGGATGACTCATGAATTGAAACACACTTTGTCTCCTTTATGAGCTGGGTAACAAATTATTAGTATCACCCTATGGCAGCTTTTTTTAAATGCCCACACTTCACATTTAAGGTACATAGGCTTTTGCTTCAGTGATGGTGCCTGGCTAGCACACTACCAACAGTATTGAAACAATATTAAACAGAGAAGCGTCTACTTGCTTTTTGTTTTCAACCTGGAGGCTTAGGTTCATTTTAGCCCTGATGCACGTTTCACCGCTGTCTGTTGCGGGTTCCTCAAGAGGTTAAATATATTCACAAGTAACTCATCAGCTGAAAAACCAATCATTATTTGGAATGCTGTGAAAAAGATTTTTGTATAATATCACAATAGTTACATAGTTACATAGTTACATAGTTACATAGTAATTAAGGTTGAAAAAAGACTTTCAGTTTATCAAGTTCAACTTTTAAGATCTCCTCTGATCTGCAATATGCGGATTAGTTATTAATTTGTTGATTAAATAATTATTAATAGTATAGTATTGGAGGATGAATAAAGAGTTAGTCCCTCAAGTTCAACCTTTTTAGATCTCTATTGATCTTTTTAATGTGCACTATTTATTATTAATTGTTAATTGATCCAGAGGAAGGCAAAGAGAAAAAAAAAAACATTGAAACTTTGCCAATTGTCTCATAAGGGGAAAAAAAGCAAAATTCCTTCCTGACCCCAGAAACTGGCGATCAAATTTCTCCCTGGATCAATATTCCTTCGCTAGTTATCTAGGATAGCCTTGAATGCCCTCTTTATTCAAAAATATAACCCCTTTTTGAAGTTGTCTATCGAATTCGCTGTCACCACCTCCTTTGGTAGAGAATTCCACAGTTTAACCACCCTAACTGTGAAGAACCCTTTTCTTTGTTTAAGGTGAAATCTTTTTTCCTCTAACCTCAAAGGGTGTCCTCTTGTCAGTTGAAAATCTCTTGCTACAAAAAGTTCACTTGACAAAGCCTTATATTGACCCTGGATGTATTTAAATAAGGTAATCATATCCCCTCGTAGACACCTTTTTGCTAGCGAAAATAAGTTTAGTTTGGTTAGTCTTACTTCATAACTTAGCCCCTCCATTCCCCTTATTAGTTTTGTAGCCCTTCTCTGTACTTTTTCCAGCTCTAAAATGTCTTTTTTATGAAGTGGTGCCCAAAATTGTACTCCATATTCCAAATGAGGGCATACTAGGGATTTTTATAGTGGCAGAATTATATTTGCTTCCCTTGCTTCTATACCCTTCGTAATACATGCTAATATTTTACTTGCCTTTGCAGCTTCTGCTTGGCTTTGAGCGCTGTTACCTAGGTGGTTGTCTGCAAGCACTCCCAAATCCCTTTCAATATCTGATACACCAAGATTTGCTCCATTAAGATTATAGATTGCATGGCTATTTTTCCTTCCCAAATGCATAACCTTACATTTACTTGTATTAAATCTCATCTGCCATTTCTCGCCGATTTCTCTAATTTATGCAAATACCTTTGTAGGGAAAGTACATTATCAAAAGAAAGTACATGTACCATTATCTGATTTTATTACCTTGCACAACTTAGTGTCATCAGCAAAAATGGAGACACTACTTTCGAGTCCTACTTCTATATCATTAATAAATATGCTAAAAAGGAGAGGACCTAATACTGAACCTTGAGGAACCCCACTTATCACATTAGACCAATCAGAGTATGTTCCATTCACAACAACCCTTTGCTTCCTGTCTCTTAGCCAGCTCTCGATCCATGAGCAGATATTTTTTGCAATTCCTGTATCCCTTAGTTTGCTCACTAGTCTTCCCTGTGGCACTGTATGCCTTTGAAAAATCTAAAAAGACTACATCCACTGAGTAGCCCTGATCCAAGTTCCTACTAACCTCCTCATAAAAACTAATTAGATTGGTCTGACATGACCTATCCTTTATAAATCCGTGTTGACTGCTACCTACGATCTTGTTCAAATAGACATATTCTTGTATTTTGTCCCTTATTGACCCTTCTAAAAGCTTCCCAACTACAGATGTCTATAATTCCCCGGATTTGCTCTAGATCCCTTCATAAATATAGGTATCACCTCTGCTTTTCTCCAGTCATCCGGTAGTGACCCTGTAGTGAGTGAGTCTTGAAAGATTAGATATAATGGTTTGGCTATTACAGAACCCAGCTCCCTCAGTACCCTTGGATGTATTCCATCAGGACCTGGGGCTTTATTAACATTTATTTTCTCCAATCTCTTTTGGATTTCTTCCTGCGTTAACCAATTATTTAGTGATGGTTGTGTAGCCCCATTATGTTGCGGTGTCCCAACCACTGGTACCTTCCTTGTGTATACCGAAAAGAACCTATTTAGCTCATCTGCCTTTTCCTGGTTACTAATTATCAGATGGCCTGTGTCACATTGTAATGTTCCTATAGCTTCCTTCCTGGCCTTCTTCCCATTAATATATTTAAAAAATATTTTAGGTTTAGTCTTACTTTCAATTGCAACTGACTTCTCATTTTCTATTTTAGCCAGTTTAATAGCCCTTTTGCAAGCCTTGTTGATTTCCTTATAGTCACATAAAGCCGCCTTTGTTCCCTCCTTCTTGTATAATTTAAATGCATGTTTCTTTTTCCTCATCATGATCTTTAAGTCATTGTTAAGCCACATGGGATATGATTTACTCCTATTCATTTTATTTTCATATGGTACATGCCGATGAGTATGTTTATTTAGTAAGGATTTGAATGTTGTCTATTTATTGTTAGTGCCTGCATAAATATCTTCTCTGACTATAGGCTTAAATTCAGGCTTAACATAAAGACAGATCCCTCCTCCTCTTTTACCATTTCCCCTATCTTACCTAAATAGGTTATAACCATCCAGATTAACAGTCCAGTCATGAGATTCATCCCACCATGTTTCAGTAATGCGTATTAAGCCCCATTTTTCTTGTACTGATAATCTTTCTAGCTCATCCATTTTCCCAGGCAAACTTCTTGCCTTAGCAAGCATACACTTTATGTTGCTATAGCTCTCGTTCTAGTTCAAATACTGATTTTCAGTCATGTAAGCTAGATATGATCCAATTAATTTAAGGTTTCATATTTCATGGTAAATCAGATCATTCTTCAGCAGCAAAAAGAATGATGTAAAAAATGGAATTAATAGATTTTATATATTATTCACTTTACAGAAAGAAGTAATAGCAAACTATACTATTTTTTTGAATGGAAGAGTAAAATAAGGGAGATATCAAGAAAGGCCATACAAATATATTCAATTAAAAATGTTGTTTAAACTCACTTCTGATCTTTGAACAAGTGTGGCAGACATCCATCATAATAGCTCCACAAGTCTAACATTAAAGTGTGCCCTCATCTAATATACTGACCCATTTGACATATTTTAAATTGGCTTGAATAAACACCTAGCCCCTGTAGAAAATCATCAACAACCTCTACAATTAATAATTGTAATCAGTCTAAGATGAGCAGCTGCCAGACATCTTCTTGGTAAATAAAGCAGATTCTATGGATGCTTTAATATAATAAGTGAGATGATTCCTTTGTGTTGTCCACAATAAAATTAGTGGGATAGTTGAATCTGTGAGACTGGGTGGGTGCCTTTATATTCATACCTTTCTACCACCCATTCATTTTTCATCTTAAATTTCTATGCAGCCTATGTCTTAACTGCATCCACTTCCAATCACACAACTCTTCATGGTAACCCTTTATTTTGCCACTATCTGAAAAAACATAATTAACAGTAATAAATGATGTACAATGAGTTAGTACTCATTCCCCTTGCTCATAGTTCACCCTTATTTGTTTAACAGCCTTTCATAACCTCCTTGCATTCACTGTGCCACATGTTCAATATGACTTTAAAGGAGTCCATGTTTTGGTTTATCATTAATTAACATAAAAATACATGTGCAAACAGCAGTAAGGCAGATCTTTTGCAAGAAAATGTAATTTAAAAACACAGTTTATTTCATTAATGGCCATTGTTGTACCCCACCCCATTTCTCTCATTGTCCTGTGCTTTACCGAAAAGAAGTTAACACCTTTCAACTGAGATACCATGATTTACACCTTACCAAGCCAGCCTAATCAATGTTATCTGAGCTAAAATATTTTACTTTTTCTCTGTAGTGCTCAGAACAATGGGAGGCTTGGGGAGGGTACAGCACTGGCCATTAATGAGGTTTTAAAATATATGTTTTTTATGTTAGTTAAAACATAGGTTTAACATGAAAAGTGACTACAGTGGTGTGGTGATCTGCTTTCTTCAGTTGGGCTTGATAAGGCTGTTATGGCCAAACCTACACAGCTTTTTGGTCCCTTCACCAAGGCATCATAACATTCTAACATCAACTTGACTAGTTGCAAAGAACCAGGGCAACTCTTATATTCTCTGCAGAATTTGACACATATATCTTCTATATAGCTTGTTCAATGTGCATATTCATAAAGGCAGAGACAGTGATATCTGATACCTCACTTTACCAAGTCTGGAGCAAAACTGTCAAGAAGTGGAACCTTTCATAAACTGTGATACAGGGAGAGTGGAAACAGCATCTAACATCATGAGGTAAACATACATGAGGTAAACATACGACAATCAACATAACATAAAATCATATTAAATAACAATGAAACAACTACTGAGCCTAGACCCTACGCGGGTGGGTCAGACAAGGTACAATTTCCCCATCCCACAACCACATAATAGAGTCCAGATATTGTTAGCCTGTTTTAAAATATCACATGAGTCCAAAGATGCTGGTGGTTAGGGGGATTGTGACAAGGGGCCCTTTAATGGTATCTAATTCAACTCACTTTCATCTTACCGAAAATTAGCAGGAACTATTCCAACACTGGAAGCTTCTTGTTGTCCTCTCACTTTAGATTCATTTTTTTATTGTTTACTAATTATGTATCATTTTATACAGCAGGAAGCTAAAAAAGCCATCAAAATTTGCAGGAGTGGCTATGGTCCTTGACCTGGGATTCTTACCATTGCCCAGCATTCACTTGGTTCCTTAATACCATTCATTTCTCAGACCCATGGGTTTAGGAGCCCCAAAAAAATTTGCAGGGGGAGATGACGACAAAGTTTAAAGAGACAAAATATAGTCCCTGGGTGTTGCAATTCAATTCTTCTCCCAGGACAGGCAGCCTCCAACGGTTGAGGGGGCAGGCCAACCAGCAAGTATAAAGGAAACATACAATAGTGGTGCCCTACACAATATAAACAAAATGTGTTAGAATATCAAAGGAATGGTACTCATCCACCATCAATGGATGCAATGATTTGATGCATGACAGATTCTCCCTCAATTCTAATGGTATCAGTCCAAGTCATTGCGAGGACCGCAAGTTAGAGGGGGGAGAGCCTAGCTTTGTGTGGCAAACAGCATTGCCATGCTTAAAATTTTATTGCTGTCATTTTTGACGGGCAAGTTGCTAATTAAATTGATAACCATTGATTTAAAGTGTACCCTGTGGCTTTATGGTCTGTTTATCTTAACAAGAAGTTTGTGTGTCCTCTGGAGATTGTGGTCATGTTTCTGCAATTTTTATGTTTTGTAAGTACAATCTTTCATGTGTTTGTTAAAATAATTATTTACAATTATGACACATAAGATATCCCCTGGTGCTTAACACCTATTATTAACCTAATAAACTTTATTAAATAGGAGTCTTTAAAACCAGAAAAAATGCAGCTTAAATACTATTAAAATAATGTGTTGAATATACTGAACATATGGAGCAGCATATCTATAAGCTTCTCTGAAATAACTACTTATATTACCAATTTAAATATAATTTACCCCCCCCCCCCAAAAAAAAAAGATTCCTAGTTATATCAAAAAATAATTAGTATAATAATGTTTAAAGCTGGTGTAATGATGTGTAATAACAAATAGAGAATTTGCAAAAAAAATTCCACAATAGCTTGCTCCAAAATAGTTTATAAGTAATCCTCATATATAGCACTTGCTTAATCTCAGGATTACTATATGTAATTACAACACCTGATTAAAAAAATATACATAATTTAAAAGCACAAACCCAAGGATTGACTCCTGTATGAGTACCCGCAGCAGGATATAACAGCGTTTACTTTTAATACTTGCGATTAGGCTGTCCACACAGGAGCCTCACTGCAGTTTGTAGCGCTCATCAGTGGGACAATCCTTGTGAAATAGTAAACAAATGCAATAGTTTATTAGGTTTGTTAAAATAAAACAAACTTTCGTCACCTATAGTTTTTAAACCATTTTTTGCTTTTTTTCAAACTCTTTCTTTTAATAAACTAGTAAAACAGAAAGGTAAAGATAATATCTTGAGAATCTGCAGAGAGCAGAGATAACATAAGGAAGAAAAGAGAGAAATTGAGAGTAGAGAGAAAAAGGTAAACATAAAGAGAGAAAAAAAGAAAAGAAAAGAAAGTAGTACTACAGAAAGAGTAATAAATAGCTGGAATAGCCTTCCAGTGGAAGTGGTAGAGTCAAACAAAGTTAAAAAAGTGAAGCATGCCTGGGATAAGCATAAGGAAACCTTAGGCCTTAATAAGCCAGACCTTGGAGTTGACAGCATGCGCAAGCTAGCCTTTTAGTTATCTGTCATCAAATCAATGTCTCTATGTTCAAGGGAGGAGGCAAGATAAAATAACAAAATATACAGAGAGAGAGAGAGAGAGAGTGAGGGGGAGAGAGTGAAAGACAATGGAAGAAACATAAAGAGACAAGGAAGAGAGAAGGGATGGTAGAATAGAGAAGAGAGATGACAATAAAGTGAGAGATAAGGGGAAGGGAAAGAAAGGGAGAGAGAAAAGTATAGAAGGGGAGAAGGAGAGGGGGAGATGCTAGAAGGAGGGATAATATATTATCACTGCATAACACAGACTTCCTCCCACCTAACTTTCATATTACTGTATAACTATCATATCACTGCATCACATGGACCTCTTCCCTCCTCACTATCATATCACTGCATAACACAAGCTTCCTCCCTCCTCACTATCATATCTCTATATAACACAGGCTACACCCTTTTCGCTATCATATCACTGCATAACACAGACTTCCTCACGCCTAACTTTCATATAACAGTATAACTATCATATCACTGCATCATACAGACCTCTTTCCTTCTTACTATCATATCACTGCATAACACAGGCTTCCTCTCTCCTCACTTCGCTCCATGGTAGGAGGGGAATAGTGATTGTCAGGATAGGTGAAATATGGGTGAAGAAGGGGAAGGGAAGTGGAATTAATCAAGAGCAAAATGCAGAAGGCTGAGAGGGGAGGTAGAAAGTAAGATGGAGAAAAGGGAATACTAGAAAAAGCATAAAAAAGAACAAAGAGTAGAAGTGATTTAAAAATAAATGAGTCAACTGCAAGAATAAATACAGCCTTCTTTTATTTTTGCACATTTTTAACTTTTACTTGCATTTCCCAAAATTATTTTTCACATTTTATCTGTGATAACTATTTGAATAGATTTCAAAATAGATCTATAAGAATCAGTTATTTAGTTTTCTTTTTCAAACAACTATAGAAATTAAATTAAACACACGCACAGAGAGAGAGTAAAACAAATATTAAATTAAAAATATTTTTTAACCCTACCTCCCGGCCTTGAAATAAAATAATAAAAAAATAGACTGCACTGGGCACTGCTCCATAGGAGGGCCCCCATTCATTGCACCATCCGTTTCATGAATATTGCAAATGCTTTTGGATACATAGAGTTACTTTATTGGATATACACTGTAGAGTAACTCTATATTGTCAAGGTAACACAAATATGTCTGTACTGACATCACTTCTCACTTTGCAAGAGATTATACAAAGAAAATCTGAGGGACAGTTAGTTTATTTGAATCGCCATGATGCACCAAGTACTCCAGACTATTTAACAACCTTGCTTAATAATGATTCTATTATACTGTACATGTTACAGAAAAAGCTAGCATATAATCGAACCTTTTTTCTTTAGAGGTCTTTTTTGTGAAGAATTGGCACTTGAGAAACTCTACAATAATATTCTCCTACAAAACTGAACATTAGATCCAATTAATATCATGAATTTATGATAATTACTAATTACACTCCTAAAACTGTTTGCAGCCTGGAAACATGGGACAACCGCATTTTTGGGAAGTGGATTACCATTATATGAAGCTACTGGTGTTAGACTCAAGGGGCCTCATTCAATTTGATGCTGTTACTTGTAAGTAACTTTCCAATCTGATACTTTTGGGCTTCTTGCACAAGTAGCTCTACTTTTATGTTCCTATTCAATTGGCTGGCGCCGCAAGTCAGTCCCCTTTCCCAATAATCTCAAACCCTCCTGTCGGAAGTAGCATCTAAGGGCTTGAACATGAAGCCCGTAACTCCCACTATAGCGACAGTGAATGGAAACAGAGGTCGTCATCATTACATCAATGTTTCCAACACCCAAACCTGTAGGACTTGTTAAAATGCAGCCTGCAACCCTGCTGCAGGGTCCCCACATTACACCCATGCTGTGGGGGTCCACAAAGTTTTCAAGCCCATAACCCGTAAACCATTTGGAGCCCGCAAAAAGATGCCAATTGAATAGCAAATTAATTTACCGCCTCACTTACGGGCTCATGTAACATACGACTGCTCAATTGATTCAGGCTCCTAGTTTTTTTTCAAATGACTTTCCACTGAAGGCCCTGTAAGCACGAGATATAAAACCACCCTTAGTAGGTGGTCACAAATACTGACAAAAAGCTAAAATGTTTTAATATTTTTATGCGTTTAATGTAAGACAATCCAATTTTATTAAATAACATGCAACTGATAAGGTACTTATTACCTACATTTCTAAATTAGTTCATACTTGGAACTCCAGCTGTGTCATTTTATGGTCAATGAACGGCATTTCCTGAAAGTGTTATTCAAGAATTTGTAATAAGGCGTTACTCAAAATGTTGTATTATGCATTATGCATGTATGTAACTTAAGTCATTTTGGTTTTGTATCTTTGTAACTGGGCATAATATGTAATTCTAATATTAAAAACTTTTTTCGGCTGTATGTGTCTTCACTGCCACTTTGATATTTGTGTTTTTCTCAAATCTTGATGTTTTCTACAAAATTGAAGAGAAGGAGCCAGTGGGAGAGCGAGGGAGGGAGTGGGAGAGAGGTGAGGGGAGGGCAGAGAGGGGAGTGAGAAGGGAGAAGGGGAAGAGGGGAGAGAGAGGGCGAGGGGGAAGAGGAAAGAGAGAGGGCGAAGAGGGAAGAGAGAGGGCGAGGGGAGAGAGTGGGAGATCGTAGGGAGAGAGAGAGGAAAGGGAGTGAGAAAGGGAGAGAGGATGGGAGGGGAGGGAGGGAGAGATAGAGAGAGAGGGAGGGGAGATAGAGGAGGAGAGGAAGGGAGATAGAGAGGGAGGGGTGCACAGAGGAGGATAGGGCACAGGTAGAGAGACAGAGGGCAGAGAGTGAGACAGAGGGCACGCAGAAAGAGAGAGAGCACTGAGAGAGACAGAACAGGCAAAAGAAGATAATATATGGTACCGTCGTTTATGACGGGCGAGTTAATAGTATAAAATAAACACTGCATTTTTGTTTAGAACAAATGATTAATTCTGATTGTGCTTGTGTTAATACTTGTAGTAGTTCAGTTTGTGTAACACTAAAAAGAATATATGACATATTATTCTAGTAATGAACCCAGTTTACTTATCTCCTATCCTCAACACATGCTCCAGAAATGGTGGGAGAGAACCTTGGTACCAGCATCATAAGATTACTCAAAGCACATTCATTAGACCAGTTCATGGGTGATTGGAAACTAAGGGCTAGCTGCGTATGAGGCAAACAAGCAGATTTCTAAATCAACTGGACAGCTGCCTCCAAAGGGCTCTGTGAAAGCATCCCAGAGGCTAACATGTCTGTTATTGTACATACAGTGATTCCCTAAGCAAATGTATACTTTTTAAAAAAAAACATTGAAGACATGAAGATGAAACCATGTTTGAGTTCATGTTAATTGTTTTCTCCTGTGTTTGGTGTTTAGTTGGGTCTGACTCTATGAAACGCAGCACGCCAGGGACATCTGTCTGCCACTTCACCTCTGATCTCCCTCAAGCTCATGTCCATTACTTCAATGACCTCATCTCTGCCTATGCCGTCCCCTTCTTTGTGTGCCTTCAATATTTCCCAGCATCAGAGTCCTCTCTAGAGAAACCTATCTTTTCATGACATGTCCAAATAATTTAGCTTTAGCCTCATGATCAAACCTCCCAGTGAACAGTTTGGAGGATTTTTCTGTAGTATTGATTGTTTGGATCTTATTGCAGTCCAATGAACTCTAAGTAGTTTTCTCCAACCCCACAATACAGAAGCATCAATCCTATGATGCTCAGGCTTCTTTATCCTGTATTTTTCTATAATGAGCCTTGAAGACACTCTTGCTTTTAGTGCTGTGTGTGTTTTCCAATATTATGTACCCATTTTTACTTATTTCTCTTTTAGATTTACATAAATAGTATTCTACTCTACTACCATTGTTGTTTTAAAACAGTTTAATATGTTCAAAACATTTACACTATAGTAAATTAAAAAGAACAAACATATCTGTAATGGAATAATACCTGATGATTCATGTTTGGATTTATTGTGGTAGATTTACTGAACTATTCCAGGTAAGGTGATTTTCACTTAAGAAAGACATTGCAACCTTTGGGGTTCTATGCCTCAGAGGTTACTGCCTCTGCCATGCTTTGTGACATTTGTAGTGTTTTCCTTTGTACTACTGATGCTGAATTCATGGAGTTATGATTAATAGAAGTCAGGTTATTTCAGTGTGCATAAGACAGTGGATAAGTGAGTAGGTAATGCTACAGTCTGTAGTGATAAAGGTCCTGGGTTCAAATTCTCAAAGTAACTGATTTTTTTTTTACTGTTTAAAAATCTGAAATATATCTTTTAGGTTATACAATAAATATGTAAATTTGAGGTAACTATTGATTTTTTTAATTAAAAAAATATTTGAATATTTATGTAAACTAGCTATTTAAAATAAATCTTATATATATATATATATATATATATATATATATATATATATATAGTTAGTAAATAAACAATACATTTGTGTTCACATTTGAACACCTAAAACAAGTAAAAAAAACCTGTTTCCAACAAAATTACACTGCAGTCTGGGAACCTGGGCAGGGACATGCAAAAGTGTCCACAAAGGCTTTGATCGTGCAATCCATTACTATTTTAAACATGGCTTCCTTTAAGCATATGCTTGCTGTATTACACAGCTTTGAGCAAAGCTCAGGATGGATTATACACAAGCCAGGAATCCCACCGACGTACAGCTGTTCCGCCTCTCATCAGCTTGGGGCAGGTTCCGAACTTTTGCATTTTAGATTAGTTCCCATAATTTTTCAATATATATATAATATATATATATGTATATATATATATATATATATATATATATATATATATATATATATATACATATACAGTGGGCCTCATTCAATTGCGATGTGGGCAATTGAATAGGGCCCTAAAGAAGCACATAGCATATTTTTATTAAAGACGTTTTTAGTTAGTGAAAACCTTTCTTTTGGATAGATGCTTGCTAACTAAAAACTTCTTTAAAAAATATATGTTATGTGCTTATTTAGGGCCTATTCAATTGACCAAATTGCAATTGAATGAGGGCCTTTATATATATATATATATAGGCCCTCATTCAATTGCAATTTGGACAATTGAATAGAGGTCTAAATAAGCACATAACATATTTTTTTTAAAGAAGTTTTTAGTTAGTAAGCATCTATCCAAAAGCAAGTTTTTCACTAACTAAAAACTTATTTAAAACAAATATGCTATGTGCTTATTTAGAGCACTATTCAATTGGCCAAATCACAATTGAATGATGGCCTTGGTCAGTGGCTGCTTTGTGATCCTTTAAATAATTAAGATATAATTTGTTTACTAGTAAAAAAAAACTTTACTATAAAAAAATTAATTAGGATGAATATACTCTCTTCTTTACTAAAGAGAGTAAACAAAAAACAGGTAGAGCCATACCAACAAGTTATGAGTTCAGTCGAATAGGGCTGGCTTTGTAGATTTATCATCATATAGTTCTGCCAGCCTTATGTAATACTAAGACAAACTAACAAAAAAAATATTTAATTAAATAAATAAAATTCAATTACTTTTAAATGTTTATAATTCAGCTTATGGAGTCTAATAGTTTATTTACCTCATGTTACATATTATACATCTTCCTCACATACCATACAGTCTACTTCGGAATGGAAGTTCTGTGCTTCAACATGTCTCAATCTATATTGTTATGGCTCATGTATTTACCGTATGTAGCCATTGCATATTCTACTGCATACAATGTTGGTTCTTTATAAATGAAGACTAATAATATGATTGTAAGCAGCGAGTTTCCAATCTTGTAGGGTGCTTTCAATCTTCTAACATACTGTAGATTCTAAGCTCAAAACAGGGCCCTCTATTTTCTGCAGTTTTTTGTTTTGTGTTTTCATCCCTTGTACAGCGCTACTGAATATGTTGGTGTGTTACAAATAAAAGTTAATAATAATAATAATAATGTCTTGCACAGTATTTTTATGTATTTGTATTCTCTCTTTAGTAAACAGTACCCACACCAATTAAATTCTGTTTCCTCTTTTCAAAGACATTAATATATTTCCTTATCTTTGTTCAATATCTTGCTTCTGATATGAGAATAATACAAACTAAATGCTTTTTGTGAAGGTTTAATTTAAGGTAATTATTCTTTAACAGAAAAAGAAATCAACTTACTGTACAAAGCGATGAAAAAAACATCATAATATAGAAACTGTTGTACAACTGTCTGAGCTCATTACATTGGTTTACAATTAAGATAATTCATTTTGCTAAATAGCACAATAACTCTGCAAGTAATGAGTGCTGTGCTGACAGCACCGAATATATGTGGCGATAAAGCTTTAGGTCCTTAGTTATTCAGTATTGAAGTTCAGAGCTTTGAAAAATCACTACTGCTGTGGAACTCTAAAGCTGTCTAGAGACAAAAACAGGTTTAAGTCATTAACACATTTTTTTGAATGAAGAATGAGTACTGCAAAGGTTTAAAAACATACTCTTAAAGCGATGTGGAACACAATTCGCTCCATATTGCCTTTCTCTGTTTCTCTGGTCTGCTGAAACCACTGCAAAACATCCCCACAGCTAAGGTATTGGAGACACTAAAGAAGTGCTGCTACTGTTACTTTTTCTGTTTATGTAATTATTATGATTACTGTATATCTCTGTTATCATAACTATTAGCAACTTGCCTGTCAAAAATGACGGCAATAAATTTGAAGGCTGCCAATTCTGTTTGCCACACAATGCAAGGCTCTCCCCCCTCTAACTTGTGGGCCTCATGATGAGAGCCTTTGGTGCTCATTGCAAGCCTCTCCCACCACCTACTTTACGTGCCTCGCGATGAGCACCTTTTTGTGCTCATTGTGAACCTCTCAATGAGTGGCTTCGCGGCTCATTGCTGGCCTCATCCGACCCGCCACTTTCATGCCTCACAATGAGCAGCTTCGGCACTAATTACGAGCCTCTCCCCCTCTCTACTTTACAGGCCTCGCGATGAGTGCCTTTGGCACTCATTGTGAGCCCTGCAATGAGTGCTCATTGCAGACGTCGTCCAACCTGCCACTTTCGTGCCTTGCGCTGAGCGCCTTTGGGCTGACAATGTTGACAATTTGAAGGCTGACAATGCTGTTTGCCACACAATGCAAGGCTCTCCCCCCTCTAAGTTGCGGGCCTCACAATGAGAGCTCATCGCAAGCCTCTCCTACTGTCTACTTTACGTCCCTCACGATGAACGCCTTTGGCGCTCATGGCGAGTGCCGCAATGAGTGGCTTCGCTGCTTATTGCAGGCTTTGGCCAACCCCCCATTTTCATGCCTCACAATGAGCACCTTTGCCGCTCATTGCGAGCCCCCCCCCCCCCTCTACTTTACGGGCCTTGCAATGATCACCTTTGGAGCTCATCGTGAGCCCTGCAATGAGTGTTCATTGCAGACGTCCAATCCGCCACTTTCTCCCCACTCTCTCTCTGATCCCTGTGTCTGTTTTCCCCCTCTCCCTTCCATGTGTCTTTTCCCCCCCTCTCTGTATGCATTTTGTATACTATATGATACAGAGGGGTTCCACAGGGTTGTTACCCTATTTACATTAAATAACTGAAACAATCACAAAACAATTACAATTTAAACCATTTAGATTACAAACATTTTGACAGCAGAATTAAATTAACCTGGACGGAGTAGGGCATTCCACAACTTTTTTCTTTCTTTCATGTAATGTATTTCTGCATAGAGCTCCAAGCAAAGACATTGCATGCCACATCCAACTTGGGGCCCTATGTTAATCAGGCAGTGTAAATTTCGGTATAGCCATAAATCAGCTGCAGGAGTTTTCTTTTACCTACATTAAACGTTTATGTTATTCATTATTTTCCACATATTATGGCACTCAGCCCACATCCGTAAATCCAGCCTTTCTGCAAGAGGTTTTACCCAAACAATGCTGTACGGATGAGAAACAGCTCTAGGAACCAATAGAAAGTGAGAACAAGCGACATAACTGCGGCAAGGAACCATTATATTTCTATATATACAAATATATATATATATTTTTTTTACATTGGTTGAAATGTAATAGATGTGACAATTGTATTTAGAGAGTCAATATATAAAAATGTGTTTTTATTGTGCTTAAATATTATATATACTGTATATAGACAATGCATTAGAGCATTTGTTCCTAGACAATGTGGTTTCCTGACATGTGTTATCCCCTTGAGTACTGGTTTGTGTTTTATACCTTGATGTTGTATAATGAATCCGACATAATAATACAATATCACATTATTTAATTACACATCTGTTGAAATTGGACTGTTAAGTGTCAAATAATGTTGACATTTCATAACTTTTTTTTGGTGCCATACTGGCACTTTGGTGCCATACTGGCACTTTAACTGCTGCTGCTGCACTAGGAGAAAATCAAAGCATTTGAATCATACATTAAACTGAAAAAAATGCTTTTTTTTTCAGAGCAAGTGTATCTTAAAATTATTTCACTTAGAGAATAAAACATTTGTAGATGTATAGATGTAGGAGAACACTGTATAAACTCTGTGCAAAAAGATTTTTGCTTCCAAAACAGTTTGCCTAGGAGAAAATAAAAGCATTTGACTCATACATTAAACTGAAAGAAAATAATTATTTTTTTTCTCTGTGCAAGTGTATCTTAAAATTATTTCACTTAGAGAATAAAACATGTCTTACTGCATAGATGTAGGAGAACACTGTATAAACTCTGTGCAGAAAGATTTTTGCTTTCAGAATAGTTTGCCTTGGAGAAAATCAAAGCATTTGACTCATACATTAAACCGAAAAACAATGCTTTTTTTTTCTCTGTGCAAGTGTATCTTAAAATTATTTCACTTAGATAATAAAACATGTCTTACTGCATAGATGTAGGAGAACGCTGTATAAACTCTGTGCAGAAAGATTTTTGCTTCCAAAACAGTTTGCCTAGGAGAAAATCAAAGCATTGGAATCATACATTAAACTGAAAAAAATGCTTTTTTTCTTTCAGAGCAAGTATATCCTAAAATTATTTCACTTAGAGAATAAAACATTTGTAGATGTATAGATGTAGTAGAACACTGTATAAACTCTGTGCAGAAAGATTTTTGTTTCCAAAACAGTTTGCCTAGGAGAAAATCAAAGCATTGGAATCATACATTAAACTGAAAAAAATGCTTTTTTTTTCTCTGTGCAAGTGTATCTTAAAATTATTTCACTTAGAGAATAAAACATTTGTTACTGCATAGATGTAGGAGAACACAGTATAAACTCTGTCCAGAAAGATTTTTGCTTTCAGAATAGTTTGCCTTGGAGAAAATCAAAGCATTTGACTCATACATTAAACTGAAAAAAAATGCTTTTTTTTTCTCTGTGCAAGTGTATCTTAAAATTATTTAACTTAGATAATAAAACATGTCTTACTGCATAGATGTAGGAGAACGCTGTATAAACTATGTGCAGAAAGATTTTTGCTTCCAAAACAGTTTGCCCAGGAGAAAATCAAAGCATTGGAATCATACATTAAACTGAAAAAAATGCTTTTTTTCTTTCAGAGCAAGTGTATCCTAAAATTATTTCACTTAGAGAATAAAACATTTGTTACTGCTTAGATGTAGGAGAACACAGTATAAACTCTGTCCAGAAAGATTTTTGCTTCCAGAACAGTTTGCCTAGGAGAAAATTAAAGCATTTGACTCATACATTAAACTGAAAAAAAATGCTTTTTTTTTTCTGTGCAAGTGTATCTTAAAATTATTTCACTTAGAGAATAAAACATTTGTTACTGCATATATGTAGGAGAACACTTTATAAACTCTGTACAAAATTTTTTATGCTTCCAGAAAAGTTTGACCAAAGGAAAAAATCAAAGCATTTGACTCATACATTAAACTAAAAAAAATGCTTTAATTATTTTATTTCTCTGTGCAAGTGTATCTTAAAATTATTTCACTTAGAGAATAAAACATTTGTTACTGCATAGATGTAGGAGAACACTGTATAAACTCTGTGCAGAAAGATTTTTGCTTCCAGAATAGTTTGCCTTGGAGAAAATCAAAGCATTTGACTCATACATTAAACTGAAAAAAATGCTTTTTTTTTCTTTGTGCAAGTGTATCTTAAAATTATTTCACTTAGATAATAAAACATATCTTACTGCATAGATGTAGGAGAACACTGAATAAACTCTCTGCAAAAAGATTTTTGCTTCCAGAACAGTTTGCCTATGAGAAAATTAAAGCATTTGAATCACACATTAAACTGAAAAACAATGCTTTTTTTTTCTGTGCAAGTGTATCTTAAAATTATTTCACTTAGAGAATAAAACATTTGTTACTGCATATATGTAGGAGAACACTTTATAAACTCTGTACAAATTTTTTTATGCTTCCAGAAAAGTTTGCCTAGGAAAAAATCAAAGCATTTGACTCATACATTAAACTAAAAAAAATGCTTTTTTTTTCTCTGTGCAAGTGTATCTTAAAATTATTTCACTTAGAGAATAAAACATTTGTTACTGCATAGATGTAGGAGAACACTGTATAAACTCTGTGCAGAAAGATTTTTGCTTCCAGAATAGTTTCCCTAGGAGAAAATCAAAGCATTTGAATCATACATTAAACTGAAAAAAAAATGCTTTTTTTTTCTTTGTGCAAGTGTATCTTAAAATTATTTCACTTAGATAATAAAACATATCTTACTGCATAGATGTAGGAGAACACAGTATAAACTCTGTCCAGAAAGATTTTTGCTTCCAGAACAGTTTGCCTAGGAGAAAATTAAAGCATTTGACTCATACATTAAACTGAAAAAAAATGCTTTTTTTTTTCTGTGCAAGTGTATCTTAAAATTATTTCACTTAGAGAATAAAACATTTGTTACTGCATATATGTAGGAGAACACTTTATAAACTCTGTACAAATTTTTTTATGCTTCCAGAAAAGTTTGCCTAGGAAAAAATCAAAGCATTTGACTCATACATTAAACTAAAAAAAATGCTTTTTTTTTCTCTGTGTAAGTGTATCTTAAAATTATTTCACTTAGAGAATAAAACATTTGTTACTGCATAGATGTAGGAGAACACTGTATAAACTCTGTGCAGAAAGATTTTTGCTTCCAGAATAGTTTCCCTAGGAGAAAATCAAAGCATTTGAATCATGCATTAAACCGAAAACAATGCTTTTTTTTTCTCTGAGCAAGTGTATCTTAAAATTATTTCACTTAGAGAATAAAACATGTTTTACTGCATAGATGTAGGAGAATACTATATAAACTCTGTGCAAAAAGATTTTTGCTTCTAGAACAGTTTGCCTAGGAGAAAATCAAAGCATTTGACTCATACATTAAACTAAAAAAAAAAAAAAAAAATTTTCTCT
Organism: Discoglossus pictus; assembly: GCA_027410445.1. NCBI lineage: Eukaryota > Metazoa > Chordata > Amphibia > Anura > Alytidae > Discoglossus > Discoglossus pictus. Next base: position 161,313,009 of record CM050165.1, read on the forward strand.
GTGCAAGTGTATCTTAAAATTATTTCACTTCTAGAATAAAACATTTGTTACTGCACAGATGTAGGAGAGCACTATTGCAACACTGTACACAAACATTTTGGCTTCCAGAACAGTCTCCCTATGAGAAAATCTAAAGCATTTGAATCATACATTAAACTGAAAAAAAATGCTTTTTTTTCACTGTGCAAGTGTATCTTAAAACTATTTCACTTAGAGAATAAAACATTTGTTACTGCATAGATGTAGGAGAACACTGTATAAACTCTGTGCAAAAATTTTTTTGCTTCCAGAACAGTTTGCCTAGGAGAAAATTAAAGCATTTGACTCATACATTAAACTGAAAAAAAATGCTTTTTTTCTCTGTGCAAGTGTATCTTAAAATTATTTCACTTAGATAATAAAACATTTGTTACTGCACAGATGTAGGAAAGCACTATTGCAACACTGTACACAAACATTTTGGCTTCCACAACAGTCTCCCTAGGAGAAAATCAATGCATTTGAATCATACATTAAACTGAAAAAAATGCTTTTTTTTTTTTCAGAGCAAGTGTATCTTAAAATTATTTCACTTAGAGAATAAAACATTTGTTACTGCATAGATGTAGGAAAACACTATGTAAACTCTGTGCAAAAAGATTTTTGCTTCCAGAATAGTTTGCCTTGGAGAAAATTAAAGCATTTGACTCATACATTAAACTGAAAAAAAATGCTTTTTTTTTTCTGTGCAAGTGTATCTTAAAATTATTTCACTTAGAAAATAAAACATTTGTTACTGCATATATGTAGGAGAACACTTTATAAACTCTGTACAAAATTTTTTATGCTTCCAGAAAAGTTTGCCTAGGAAAAAATCAAAGCATTTGACTCATACATTAAACTAAAAAAAATGCTTTTTTTTTCTCTGTGCAAGTGTATCTTAAAATTATTTCACTTAGAGAATAAAACATTTGTTACTGCATAGATGTAGGAGAACACTGTATAAACTCTGTGCAGAAAGATTTTTGCTTCCAAAACAGTTTGCCTAGGAGAAAATCAAAGCATTGGAATCATACATTAAACTGAAAAAAATGCTTTTTTTTTCTCTGTGCAAGTGTATCTTAAAATTATTTCACTTAGATAATAAAACATATCTTACTGCATAGATGTAGGAGAATACTATATAAACTCTGTGCAAAAAGATTTTTGCTTCTAGAACAGTTTGCCTAGGAGAAAATCAAAGCATTTGACTCATACATTAAACTAAAAAAAAAATGCTTTTTTTTTCTCTGTGCAAGTGTATCTTAAAATTATTTTACTTAGAGAATAAAACATTTGTTACTGCACAGATGTAGGAGAGCACTATTTCAACACTGTACACAAACATTTTGGCTTCCAGAACAGTCTCCCTAGGAGAAAATCTAAAGCATTTGAATCATACATTAAACTGAAAAAAAAATGCTTTTTTTTCACTGTGCAAGTGTATCTTAAAATTATTTCACTTAGAGAATAAAACATTTGTTACTGCATAGATGTAGGAGAACACTGTATAAACTCTGTGCAAAAAATTTTTTGCTTCCAGAACAGTTTGCCTAGGAGAAAATTAAAGCATTTGACTCATACATTAAACTGAAAAAAAAATGCTTTTTTTTCTCTGTGCAAGTGTATCTTAAAATTATTTCACTTAGATAATAAAACATTTGTTACTGCACAGATGTAGGAAAGCACTATTGCAACACTGTACACAAACATTTTGGCTTCCAGAACAGTCTCCCTATGAGAAAATCTAAAGCATTTGAATCATACATTAAACTGAAAAAAATGCTTTTTTTTTTTTCAGAGCAAGTGTATCTTAAAATTATTTCACTTAGAGAATAAAACATTTGTTACTGCATAGATGTAGGAGAACACTGTGTAAACTCTGTGCAAAAAGATTTTTGCTTCCAGAATAGTTTGCCTTGGAGAAAATTAAAGCATTTGACTCATACATTAAACTGAAAAAAAATGCTTTTTTTTTTCTGTGCAAGTGTATCTTAAAATTATTTCACTTAGAAAATAAAACATTTGTTACTGCATATATGTAGGAGAACACTTTATAAACTCTGTACAAATTTTTTTATGCTTCCAGAAAAGTTTGCCTAGGAAAAAATCAAAGCATTTGACTCATACATTAAACTGAAAAAAATGCTTTTTTTTTCTCTGTGCAAGTGTATCTTAAAATTATTTCACTTAGAGAATAAAACATTTGTTACTGCATAGATGTAGGAGAACACTGTATAAACTCTGTGCAGAAAGATTTTTGCTTCCAGAATAGTTTGCCTTGGAGAAAATCAAAGCATTTGACTCATACATTAAACTGAAAAAAAAATGCTTTTTTTTTCTTTGTGCAAGTGTATCTTAAAATTATTTCACTTAGATAATAAAACATATCTTACTGCATAGATGTAGGAGAATACTATATAAACTCTGTGCAAAAAGATTTTTGCTTCTAGAACAGTTTGCCTAGGAGAAAATCAAAGCATTTGACTCATACATTAAACTAAAAAAAAAAAAAAAAATTTTCTCTGTGCAAGTGTATCTTAAAATTATTTCACTTCTAGAATAAAACATTTGTTACTGCACAGATGTAGGAGAGCACTATTGCAACACTGTACACAAACATTTTGGCTTCCAGAACAGTCTCCCTATGAGAAAATCTAAAGCATTTGAATCATACATTAAACTGAAAAAAAAATGCTTTTTTTTCACTGTGCAAGTGTATCTTAAAACTATTTCACTTAGAGAATAAAACATTTGTTACTGCATAGATGTAGGAGAACACTGTATAAACTCTGTGCAGAAAGATTTTTGCTTCCAGAATAGTTTGCCTTGGAGAAAATCAAAGCATTTGACTCATACATTAAACTGAAAAAAAAATGCTTTTTTTTTCTTTGTGCAAGTGTATCTTAAAATTATTTCACTTAGATAATAAAACATATCTTACTGCATAGATGTAGGAGAACACAGTATAAACTCTGTCCAGAAAGATTTTTGCTTCCAGAACAGTTTGCCTAGGAGAAAATTAAAGCATTTGACTCATACATTAAACTGAAAAAAAATGCTTTTTTTTTTCTGTGCAAGTGTATCTTAAAATTATTTCACTTAGAAAATAAAACATTTGTTACTGCATATATGTAGGAGAACACTTTATAAACTCTGTACAAAATTTTTTATGCTTCCAGAAAAGTTTGCCTAGGAAAAAATCAAAGCATTTGACTCATACATTAAACTAAAAAAAATGCTTTTTTTTTCTCTGTGCAAGTGTATCTTAAAATTATTTCACTTAGAGAATAAAACATTTGTTACTGCATAGATGTAGGAGAACACTGTATAAACTCTGTGCAGAAAGATTTTTGTTTCCAAAACAGTTTGCCTAGGAGAAAATCAAAGCATTGGAATCATACATTAAACTGAAAAAAATGCTTTTTTTTTCTCTGTGCAAGTGTATCTTAAAATTATTTCACTTAGATAATAAAACATATCTTACTGCATAGATGTAGGAGAATACTATATAAACTCTGTGCAAAAAGATTTTTGCTTCTAGAACAGTTTGCCTAGGAGAAAATCAAAGCATTTGACTCATACATTAAACTAAAAAAAAATGTTTTTTTTTTCTCTGTGCAAGTGTATCTTAAAATTATTTCACTTATAGAATAAAACATTTGTTACTGCACAGATGTAGGAGAGCACTATTGCAACACTGTACACAAACATTTTGGCTTCCAGAACAGTCTAACTATGAGAAAATCTAAAGCATTTGAATCATACATTAAACTGAAAAAAAATGCTTTTTTTTTTCAGAGCAAGTGTATCTTAAAATTATTTCACTTAGATAATAAAACATGTCTTACTGCATATCTATGCAGTAAGACATGTTTTATTATCTAAGTGAAAGTGTATCTTAAAATTATTTCTCTTAGAGAATAAAACATTTGTTACTGCATATATGTAGGAGAACACTTTATAAACTCTGTACAACATTTTTTTTGCTTCCAGAACAGTTTACCTAGGAAAAAAATAAAAGCATTTGACTCATACATTAAACTAAAAAAAAATGCTTTTTTTTTCTCTGTGCAAGTGTATCTTAAAATTATTTCACTTATCTTAAGCTGAATGTTGAGAAGACTGAGGCGATGGGGATCAGATTGCCGCAGGGGGAGATTGACATCCTCAAAGCTAATTACCAGTTTATTTGGCCCGCACAGTCTATAAAATACTTAGGTGTTAGACTTACCTCCAAGTTTGGGGATATGTACGGGGCAAATTTTCCTCCCTTGTATAGATCTCTGACATTGGATATGCAGAAATGGAGGAGCTTTAAGATTTCATGGACAGGCCGCATTGCGGCTGTGAAAATGAATATCTTGCCTAAATTACTATACTTATTTAGATCTCTTCCTATCCCTCTCCCCCTTAAAGACCTAGACAAATTCCAGAATAGCATTTCCCGGTTCATCTGGGACGATAAACGCCCTCGCATTCCCAGGCAGGTGATGTTTCGCTCCAAGAATAGAGGTGGCCTCGCGACTCCGAATTTAAGACTTTATCTTAAAGCTGCACACTTGGCTCCTTTGCCTAGAGCCCACTCTATGAAACACCATCCATCTTGGGTTTTTATGGAAAATTATCAAATGTCCCCACATAGTTGGGATAAGTTGGTTTGGATGCCTGAGGACTCTGCCCCTTTCATAACTCATGAAAACCCCATAATCTCCTTGACGCTCCAGGCCTGGAGATGGGCTAGATCTAGGCATCGACTTAGCACGGAATTATCACCCCTTCTATCAGTTATGTCCTTCCCACAAATTCTAGCAGATTCAAGTTCTACGTCTAGATTTTGGTGGACCTCCAGACGCCTGGATCGCATAGGGAATTGGTTCGCCAATGACAAACTACTGACCTATGACCAATTTTGCACGACTCACGACTTGCCAACTACAGAACTCTACAATTACTTAAAAATTAGAAGTTGGGTTACCAAGATGGTTAAGGATTCCGGGCCCCCCAGAGCCTCCTGGCTATCAGTTATCTGTAAAAATCTCCCACTTGCCAAGGGTAACCTGAGTTCTTTGTATAACACCTTTCTGGGCACTTCGGGGGGCCAAAAACCCAAGTTTATGCTGCATTGGGAAAAGGATCTGGGGGTGGAGTGGGACTGGGACAAATGGACTGAATCTTGCTCCAATCTTTCAAAAGGATCACTTAATTCGGCTTTATTAGAAACATCAATTAAAGTTTTACATAGGGCTTACTGTACTCCCGATAAAATGCAGAAGTTTAGGCCACAGGAGAGTAACAAATGCTTTAGGGGATGCCAGGATGTGGGGGATCATATTCATGTTTGGTGGGCCTGTCCACGTGCCCAGAATCTCTGGGAACGATTGACCCGTTTAGCCTCCACACTTTTTCATAGAGAAGTAGCTCCTTCAATTGAATCCTGTTTACTGGGGGTCCATATTAAAAACTTGTCCCAATCCCAGAACAAGTTGTTTCAAATAATGGCATTAGCTTCAAAGATTCACATAGCTAGTAGATGGAAGGACATGAATCTAAACTTTCAAGAGGTAATTAGGAAGATCAACTATTTGCTTATTAATGAGAGGCTAACTCATATTGTTTTAGATAGGATGCCCCAATTCCAGATAGTTTGGGACCCTTGGATAACATCCTCCTTTAGCGTTTCCTTAGTATAATGCCTGTATTTGCTTGAAGCGATTCTGAGGAGTGGACTGGAGTGGGGGGAGCTTTGGAGACCTTTCAGTGGTGCTGGATGGCGGGAAGGATCTGAGGTAAGAGGGAGAGATAAGCCGGGACTGCTTTGGGGCCGCCATGAGGGGCCAATGATTCTTTTATTTAGTTTATATATTTTTTTTTTTCTTTTTCTCTCTTTCTTTTCTGGGGTATGGTATATGATAGTTTAGTTAATATAGATAGGTAATACATTTTATATTGTATACTTCTATCGACTGTGTACTCTAGAAGTTAATTGGCTCATTTTGCCTTGTATTTTTTATATGGTTGGAAAAACCAGCCTAGACATTAGAAAATTTTCTCACTAAAAATTAAAAAAAACAAGAAGGTTTAGTCAGTTAAATGCTGAAAAATGATAATTTTATGTTTAGAGGACTTGATAAAGCTGACATTTATGACTGTTAAGAATGTTTTATTTATGTGTGGATTTTGCATACCTTCTAATAAAAGAATATTTATTCAAAATTATTTCACTTAGAGAATAAAACATTTGTAGATGTATAGATGTAGGAGAACACTGTATAAACTCTGTGCAAAAAGATTTTTGCTTCCAAAACAGTTTGCCTAGGAGAAAATAAAAGCATTTGACTCATACATTAAACTGAAAGAAAATAATTATTTTTTCTCTGTGAAGTGTATCTTAAAATTATTTCACTTAGAGAATAAAACATTTGTTACTGCATAGATGTAGGAGAACACTGTGTAAACTCTGTGCAAAAAGATTTTTGCTTCAAGAATAGTTTGCCTTGGAGAAAATCAAAGCATTTGACTCATACATTAAACTGAAAAAAAATGCTTTTTTTTCTCTGTGCAAGTGTATCTTAAAATTATTTCACTTAGATAATAAAACATGTCTTACTGCATAGATGTAGGAGAACACTGTGTAAACTTTGTGCAAAAAGATTTTTGCTTCCAGAACAGTTTGCCTAGGAGAAAATTAAAGCATTTGACTCATACATTAAACTGAAAAAAAATACTTTTTTTTCACTGTGCAAGTGTATCTTAAAATTATTTCACTTAGAGAATAAAACATTTGTTACTGCATAGATGTAGGAGAACACTGTATAAACTCTGTGCAAACATTTTTTTGCTTCCAGAACAGTTTGCCTAGGAGAAAATTAAAGCATTTGACTCATACATTAAACTGAAAAAAATGCTTTTTTTTTCTCTGTGCAAGTGTATCTTAAAATTATTTCACTTAGATAATAAAACATATCTTACTGCATAGATGTAGGAGAATACTATATAAACTCTGTGCAAAAAGATTTTTGCTTCTAGAACAGTTTGCCTAGGAGAAAATCAAAGCATTTGACTCATACATTAAACTGAAAAAAAATGCTTTTTTTTTCTCTGTGTAAGTGTATCTTAAAATTATTTCACTTAGAGAATAAAACATTTGTTAATGCATAGATGTAGGAGAACACTGTATAAACTCTGTGCAGAAAGATTTTTGCTTCCAGAATAGTTTGCGTTGGAGAAAATCAAAGCATTTGACTCATACATTAAACTGAAAAAAAAATGCTTTTTTTTCTCTGTGCAAGTGTATCTTAAAATTATTTCACTTAGATAATAAAACATTTGTTACTGCATAGATGTAGGAGAACACTGTATAAACTCTGTGCAGAAAGATTTTTGCTTCCAGAATAGTTTTCCTTGGAGAAAATCAAAGCATTTGACTCATACATTAAACTGAAAAAAAATGCTTTTTTTTCTCTGTGCAAGTGTATCTTAAAATTATTTCACTTAGAGAATAAAACATGTTTTACTGCATAGATGTAGGAGAGCACTATTTCAACACTGTGCACCAACATTTTGGCTTCCAGAACAGTCTCCCTATGAGAAAATCAAAGCATTTGACTCATACATTAAACTGAAAAAAAATGCTTTTGTTTTCAGAGCAAGTGTATCTTAAAATTATTTCACTTAGAGAATAAAACATGTCTTACTGCATATATGTAGGAGAACACTGTATAAACTATGTGCAGAAAGATTTTTTCTTCCAGAATAGTTTGCCTTGGAGAAAATCAAAGTATTTTACTCATACATTAAACTGAAAAAAAATGCTTTTTTTTTCTCTGTGCAAGTGTATCTTAAAATTATTTCACTTAGATAATAAAACATGTCTTACTGCATAGATGTAGGAGAACACTGTATAAACTCTGTGCAGAAAGATTTTTGCTTCCAGAACAGTTTGCCTAGGAGAAAATCAAAGCATTTGAATCATACATTAAACTAAAAAAAAAATGCTTTTTTTTTCTCTGTGCAAGTGTATCTTAAAATTATTTCACTTAGAGAATAAAACATTTGTAGATGTATAGATGTAGGAGAACACTGTATAAACTCTGTGCAAAAAGATTTTTGCTTCTAGAACAGTTTGCCTAGGAGAAAATCAAAGCATTTGACTCATACATTAAACTAAAAAAAAATGCTTTTTTTTCCTCTGTGCAAGTGTATCTTAAAATTATTTCACTTAGAGAATAAAACATTTGTAGATGTATAGATGTAGGAGAACACTGCATAAACTCTGTGCAAAAAGATTTTTGCTTCCAAAACAGTTTGCCTAGGAGAAAATAAAAGCATTTGACTCATACATTAAACTGAAAAAAAAATGCTTTTTTTTTCTCTGTGTAAGTGTATCTTAAAATTATTTCACTTAGAGAATAAAACATTTGTTAATGCATAGATGTAGGAGAACACTGTATAAACTCTGTGCAGAAAGATTTTTGCTTCCAGAATAGTTTAGGTTGGAGAAAATCAAAGCATTTGACTCATACATTAAACTGAAAAAAAAATGCTTTTTTTTCTCTGTGCAAGTGTATCTTAAAATTATTTCACTTAGATAATAAAACATGTCTTACTGCATAGATGTAGGAGAACACTGTGTAAACTTTGTGCAAAAAGATTTTTGCTTCCAGAACAGTTTGCCTAGGAGAAAATTAAAGCATTTGACTCATACATTAAACTGAAAAAAAATGCTTTTTTTTCTCTGTGCAAGTGTATCTTAAAATTATTTCACTTAGAGAATAAAACATTTGTTACTGCATAGATGTAGGAGAACACTGTATAAACTCTGTGCAGAAAGATTTTTGCTTCCAGAATAGTTTCCCTAGGAGAAAATCAAAGCATTTGACTCATACATTAAACCGAAAACAATGCTTTTTTTTCTCTGTGCAAGTGTATCTTAAAATTATTTCACTTAGAGAATAAAACATGTTTTACTGCATAGATGTAGGAGAGCACTATTTCAACACTGTACACAAACATTTTGGCTTCCAGAACAGTCTCCCTATGAGAAAATCAAAGCATTTGACTCATACATTAAACTGAAAAAAAATGCTTTTTTTTTCTCTGTGCAAGTGTATCTTAAAATTATTTCACTTAGAGAATAAAACATTTGTTACTGCATAGATGTAGGAGAACACTGTATAAACTCTGTGCAGAAAGATTTTTGCTTCCAGAATAGTTTTCCTTGGAGAAAATTAAAGCATTTGACTCATACATTAAACTGAAAAAAAATGCTTTTTTTTTTCTGTGCAAGTGTATCTTAAAATTATTTCACTTAGAGAATAAAACATTTGTTACTGCATATATGTAGGAGAACACTTTATAAACTCTGTACAAAATTTTTTATGCTTCCAGAAAAGTTTGACCAAAGGAAAAAATCAAAGCATTTGACTCATACATTAAACTAAAAAAAATGCTTTAATTATTTTATTTCTCTGTGCAAGTGTATCTTAAAATTAGTTCACTTAGAGAATAAAACATTTGTTACTGCATAGATGTAGGAGAACACTGTATAAACTCTGTGCAGAAAGATTTTTGCTTCCAGAATAGTTTGCCTTGGAGAAAATCAAAGCATTTGACTCATACATTAAACCGAAAACAATGCTTTTTTTTTCTTTGTGCAAGTGTATCTTAAAATTATTTCACTTAGATAATAAAACATATCTTACTGCATAGATGTAGGAGAACACAGTATAAACTCTGTCCAGAAAGATTTTTGCTTCCAGAACAGTTTGCCTAGGAGAAAATTAAAGCATTTGACTCATACATTAAACTGAAAAAAAATGCTTTTTTTTTCTGTGCAAGTGTATCTTAAAATTATTTCACTTAGAGAATAAAACATTTGTTACTGCATATATGTAGGAGAACACTTTATAAACTCTGTACAAATTTTTTTATGCTTCCAGAAATGTTTGCCTAGGAAAAAATCAAAGCATTTGACTCATACATTAAACTAAAAAAAATGCTTTTTTTTTCTCTGTGCAAGTGTATCTTAAAATTATTTCACTTAGAGAATAAAACATTTGTTACTGCATAGATGTAGGAGAACACTGTATAAACTCTGTGCAGAAAGATTTTTGCTTCCAGAATAGTTTCCCTAGGAGAAAATCAAAGCATTTGACTCATACATTAAACCGAAAACAATGCTTTTTTTTTCTTTGTGCAAGTGTATCTTAAAATTATTTCACTTAGATAATAAAACATATCTTACTGCATAGATGTAGGAGAACACTGTATAAACTCTCTGCAGAAAGATTTTTGCTTCCAGAACAGTTTGCCTAGGAGAAAATTAAAGCATTTGACTCATACATTAAACTGAAAAAAAATGCTTTTTTTTCTCTGTGCAAGTGTATCTTAAAATTATTTCACTTAGAGAATAAAACATTTGTTACTGCATATATGTAGGAGAACACTTTATAAACTCTGTACAAAATTTTTTATGCTTCCAGAAAAGTTTGCCTAGGAAAAAATCAAAGCATTTGACTCATACATTAAACTGAAAAAAATGCTTTTTTTTTCTCTGTGCAAGTGTATCTTAAAATTATTTCACTTAGAGAATAAAACATTTGTTACTGCATAGATGTAGGAGAACACTGTATAAACTCTGTGCAGAAAGATTTTTGCTTCCAGAATAGTTTGCCTTGGAGAAAATCAAAGCATTTGACTCATACATTAAACCGAAAACAATGCTTTTTTTTTCTCAGAGCAAGTGTATCTTAAAATTATTTCACTTAGATAATAAAACATATCTTACTGCATAGATGTAGGAGAATACTATATAAACTCTGTGCAAAAAGATTTTTGCTTCTAGAACAGTTTGCCTAGGAGAAAATCAAAGCATTTGACTCATACATTAAACTAAAAAAAAAAAAAAATTTTTTCTCTGTGCAAGTGTATCTTAAAATTATTTCACTTATAGAATAAAACATTTGTTACTGCACAGATGTAGGAGAGCACTATTGCAACACTGTACACAAACATTTTGGCTTCCAGAACAGTCTCCCTATGAGAAAATCTAAAGCATTTGAATCATACATTAAACTGAAAAAAAAATGCTTTTTTTTCACTGTGCAAGTGTATCTTAAAATTATTTCACTTAGAGAATAAAACATTTGTTACTGCATAGATGTAGGAGAACACTGTATAAACTCTGTGCAAAAATTTTTTTGCTTCCAGAACAGTTTGCCTAGGAGAAAATTAAAGCATTTGACTCATACATTAAACTGAAAAAAAATGCTTTTTTTCTCTGTGCAAGTGTATCTTAAAATTATTTCACTTAGATAATAAAACATTTGTTACTGCACAGATGTAGGAAAGCACTATTGCAACACTGTACACAAACATTTTGGCTTCCAGAACAGTCTCCCTAGGAGAAAATCTAAAGCATTTGAATCATACATTAAACTGAAAAAAATGCTTTTTTTTTTTTCAGAACAAGTGTATCTTAAAATTATTTCACTTAGAGAATAAAACATTTGTTACTGCATAGATGTAGGAAAACACTATGTAAACTCTGTGCAAAAAGATTTTTGCTTCCAGAATAGTTTGCCTTGGAGAAAATTAAAGCATTTGACTCATACATTAAACTGAAAAAAAATGCTTTTTTTTTTCTGTGCAAGTGTATCTTAAAATTATTTCACTTAGAAAATAAAACATTTGTTACTGCATATATGTAGGAGAACACTTTATAAACTCTGTACAAATTTTTTTATGCTTCCAGAATAGTTTGCCTAGGAGAAAATCAAAGCATTTGACTCATACATTAAACTAAAAAAAATGCTTTTTTTTTCTCTGTGCAAGTGTATCTTAAAATTATTTCACTTAGAGAATAAAACATTTGTTACTGCATAGATGTAGGAGAACACTGTATAAACTCTGTGCAGAAAGATTTTTGCTTCCAGAATAGTTTCCCTAGGAGAAAATCAAAGCATTTGACTCATACATTAAACTGAAAAAAAAATGCTTTTTTTTTCTTTGTGCAAGTGTATCTTAAAATTATTTCACTTAGATAATAAAACATATCTTACTGCATAGATGTAGGAGAATACTATATAAACTCTGTGCAAAAAGATTTTTGCTTCTAGAACAGTTTGCCTAGGAGAAAATCAAAGCATTTGACTCATACATTAAACTAAAAAAAAAAAAAAATTTTTCTCTGTGCAAGTGTATCTTAAAATTATTTCACTTCTAGAATAAAACATTTGTTACTGCACAGATGTAGGAGAGCACTATTGCAACACTGTACACAAACATTTTGGCTTCCAGAACAGTCTCCCTATGAGAAAATCTAAAGCATTTGAATCATACATTAAACTGAAAAAAAAATGCTTTTTTTTCACTGTGCAAGTGTATCTTAAAATTATTTCACTTAGAGAATAAAACATTTGTTACTGCATAGATGTAGGAGAACACTGTATAAACTCTGTGGAAATTTTTTTTTGCTTCCAGAACAGTTTGCCTAGGAGAAAATTAAAGCATTTGACTCATACATTAAACTGAAAAAAAATGCTTTTTTTCTCTGTGCAAGTGTATCTTAAAATTATTTCACTTAGATAATAAAACATTTGTTACTGCACAGATGTAGGAAAGCACTATTGCAACACTGTACACAAACATTTTGGCTTCCAGAACAGTCTCCCTATGAGAAAATCTAAAGCATTTGAATCATACATTAAACTGAAAAAAATGCTTTTTTTTTTTTCAGAACAAGTGTATCTTAAAATTATTTCACTTAGAGAATAAAACATTTGTTACTGCATAGATGTAGGAAAACACTATGTAAACTCTGTGCAAAAAGATTTTTGCTTCCAGAATAGTTTGCCTAGGAGAAAATTAAAGCATTTGACTCATACATTAAACTGAAAAAAAATGCTTTTTTTTTTCTGTGCAAGTGTATCTTAAAATTATTTCACTTAGAGAATAAAACATTTGTTACTGCATATATGTAGGAGAACACTTTATAAACTCTGTACAAAATTTTTTATGCTTCCAGAAAAGTTTGCCTAGGAAAAAATCAAAGCATTTGACTCATACATTAAACTAAAAAAAATGCTTTTTTTTTCTCTGTGCAAGTGTATCTTAAAATTATTTCACTTAGAGAATAAAACATTTGTTACTGCATAGATGTAGGAGAACACTGTATAAACTCTGTGCAGAAAGATTTTTGTTTCCAAAACAGTTTGCCTAGGAGAAAATCAAAGCATTGAAATCATACATTAAACTGAAAAAAATGCTTTTTTTTTCTTTGTGCAAGTGTATCTTAAAATTATTTCACTTAGATAATAAAACATATCTTACTGCATAGATGTAGGAGAATACTATATAAACTCTGTGCAAAAAGATTTTTGCTTCTAGAACAGTTTGCCTAGGAGAAAATCAAAGCATTTGACTCATACATTAAACTAAAAAAAAATGTTTTTTTTTTCTCTGTGCAAGTGTATCTTAAAATTATTTCACTTATAGAATAAAACATTTGTTACTGCACAGATGTAGGGGAGCACTATTGCAACACTGTACACAAACATTTTGGCTTCCAGAACAGTCTAACTATGAGAAAATCTAAAGCATTTGAATCATACATTAAACTGAAAAAAAAATGCTTTTTTTTTTCAGAGCAAGTGTATCTTAAAATTATTTCACTTAGATAATAAAACATGTCTTACTGCATATCTATGCAGTAAGACATGTTTTATTATCTAAGTGAAAGTGTATCTTAAAATTATTTCTCTTAGAGAATAAAACATTTGTTACTGCATATATGTAGGAGAACACTTTATAAACTCTGTACAACATTTTTTTTGCTTCCAGAACAGTTTACCTAGGAAAAAAATAAAAGCATTTGACTCATACATTAAACTAAAAAAAAATGCTTTTTTTTTCTCTGTGCAAGTGTATCTTAAAATTATTTCACTTAGAGAATAAAACATTTGTAGATGTATAGATGTAGGAGAACACTGTATAAACTCTGTGCAAAAAGATTTTTGCTTCCAAAACAGTTTGCCTAGGAGAAAATAAAAGCATTTGACTCATACATTAAACTGAAAGAAAATAATTATTTTTTCTCTGTGAAGTGTATCTTAAAATTATTTCACTTAGAGAATAAAACATTTGTTACTGCATAGATGTAGGAGAACACTGTGTAAACTCTGTGCAAAAAGATTTTTGCTTCACGAATAGTTTGCCTTGGAGAAAATCAAAGCATTTGACTCATACATTAAACTGAAAAAAAATGCTTTTTTTTTCTCTGTGCAAGTGTATCTTAAAATTATTTCACTTAGATAATAAAACATGTCTTACTGCATAGATGTAGGAGAACACTGTGTAAACTTTGTGCAAAAAGATTTTTGCTTCCAGAACAGTTTGCCTAGGAGAAAATTAAAGCATTTGACTCATACATTAAACTGAAAAAAAATACTTTTTTTTCACTGTGCAAGTGTATCTTAAAATTATTTCACTTAGAGAATAAAACATTTGTTACTGCATAGATGTAGGAGAACACTGTATAAACTCTGTGCAAAAATGTTTTTGCTTCCAGAACAGTTTGCCTAGGAGAAAATTAAAGCATTTGACTCATACATTAAACTGAAAAAAATGCTTTTTTTTTCTCTGTGCAAGTGTATCTTAAAATTATTTCACTTAGATAATAAAACATATCTTACTGCATAGATGTAGGAGAATACTATATAAACTCTGTGCAAAAAGATTTTTGCTTCTAGAACAGTTTGCCTAGGAGAAAATCAAAGCATTTGACTCATACATTAAACTGAAAAAAAATGCTTTTTTTTTCTCTGTGTAAGTGTATCTTAAAATTATTTCACTTAGAGAATAAAACATTTGTTAATGCATAGATGTAGGAGAACACTGTATAAACTCTGTGCAGAAAGATTTTTGCTTCCAGAATAGTTTGCGTTGGAGAAAATCAAAGCATTTGACTCATACATTAAACTGAAAAAAAAATGCTTTTTTTTCTCTGTGCAAGTGTATCTTAAAATTATTTCACTTAGATAATAAAACATTTGTTACTGCATAGATGTAGGAGAACACTGTATAAACTCTGTGCAGAAAGATTTTTGCTTCCAGAATAGTTTTCCTTGGAGAAAATCAAAGCATTTGACTCATACATTAAACTGAAAAAAAAATGCTTTTTTTTCTCTGTGCAAGTGTATCTTAAAATTATTTCACTTAGAGAATAAAACATGTTTTACTGCATAGATGTAGGAGAGCACTATTTCAACACTGTACACAAACATTTTGGCTTCCAGAACAGTCTCCCTATGAGAAAATCAAAGCATTTGACTCATACATTAAACTGAAAAAAAATGCTTTTTTTTTCTTTGTGCAAGTGTATCTTAAAATTATTTCACTTAGAGAATAAAACATGTCTTACTGCATATATGTAGGAGAACACTGTATAAACTATGCGCAGAAAGATTTTTTGCTTTCAGAATAGTTTGCCTTGGAGAAAATCAAAGTATTTTACTCATACATTAAACTGAAAAAAAATGCTTTTTTTTTCTCTGTGCAAGTGTATCTTAAAATTATTTCACTTAGATAATAAAACATGTCTTACTGCATAGATGTAGGAGAACGCTGTATAAACTCTGTGCAGAAAGATTTTTGCTTCCAGAACAGTTTGCCTAGGAGAAAATCAAAGTATTTGAATCATACATTAAACTAAAAAAAAAATGCTTTTTTTTTCTCTGTGCAAGTGTATCTTAAAATTATTTCACTTAGAGAATAAAACATTTGTAGATGTATAGATGTAGGAGAACACTGTATAAACTCTGTGCAAAAAGATTTTTGCTTCTAGAACAGTTTGCCTAGGAGAAAATCAAAGCATTTGACTCATACATTAAACTAAAAAAAAATGCTTTTTTTTTCTCTGTGCAAGTGTATCTTAAAATTATTTCACTTAGAGAATAAAACATTTGTAGATGTATAGATGTAGGAGAACACTGCATAAACTCTGTGCAAAAAGATTTTTGCTTCCAAAACAGTTTGCCTAGGAGAAAATAAAAGCATTTGACTCATACATTAAACTGAAAAAAAATGCTTTTTTTTTCTCTGTGTAAGTGTATCTTAAAATTATTTCACTTAGAGAATAAAACATTTGTTAATGCATAGATGTAGGAGAACACTGTATAAACTCTGTGCAGAAAGATTTTTGCTTCCAGAATAGTTTGCGTTGGAGAAAATCAAAGCATTTGACTCATACATTAAACTGAAAAAAAAAGGCTTTTTTTTCTCTGTGCAAGTGTATCTTAAAATTATTTCACTTAGATAATAAAACATGTCTTACTGCATAGATGTAGGAGAACACAGTGTAAACTTTGTGCAAAAAGATTTTTGCTTCCAGAACAGTTTGCCTAGGAGAAAATTAAAGCATTTGACTCATACATTAAACTGAAAAAAAATGCTTTTTTTTCTCTGTGCAAGTGTATCTTAAAATTATTTCACTTAGAGAATAAAACATTTGTTACTGCATAGATGTAGGAGAACACTGTATAAACTCTGTGCAGAAAGATTTTTGCTTCCAGAATAGTTTTCCTTGGAGAAAATTAAAGCATTTGACTCATACATTAAACTGAAAAAAAATGCTTTTTTTTCTCTGTGCAAGTGTATCTTAAAATTATTTCACTTAGAGAATAAAACATGTTTTACTGCATAGATGTAGGAGAGCACTATTTCAACACTGTACACAAACATTTTGGCTTCCAGAACAGTCTCCCTATGAGAAAATCAAAGCATTTGACTCCTACATTAAACTGAAAAAAAATGCTTTTTTTTTCTCTGTGCAAGTGTATCTTAAAATTATTTCACTTAGAGAATAAAACATTTGTTACTGCATAGATGTAGGAGAACACTGTATAAACTCTGTGCAGAAAGATTTTTGCTTCCAGAATAGTTTGCCTTGGAGAAAATCAAAGCATTTGACTCATACATTAAACTGAAAAAAAAATGCTTTTTTTTTCTCAGAGCAAGTGTATCTTAAAATTATTTCACTTAGATAATAAAACATATCTTACTGCATAGATGTAGGAGAATACTATATAAACTCTGTGCAAAAAGATTTTTGCTTCTAGAACAGTTTGCCTAGGAGAAAATCAAAGCATTTGACTCATACATTAAACTAAAAAAAAAAAAAAAATTTTTCTCTGTGCAAGTGTATCTTAAAATTATTTCACTTATAGAATAAAACATTTGTTACTGCACAGATGTAGGAGAGCACTATTGCAACACTGTACACAAACATTTTGGCTTCCAGAACAGTCTCCCTATGAGAAAATCTAAAGCATTTGAATCATACATTAAACTGAAAAAAAAATGCTTTTTTTTCACTGTGCAAGTGTATCTTAAAACTATTTCACTTAGAGAATAAAACATTTGTTACTGCATAGATGTAGGAGAACACTGTATAAACTCTGTGCAAAAAAATTTTTGCTTCCAGAACAGTTTGCCTAGGAGAAAATTAAAGCATTTGACTCATACATTAAACTGAAAAAAATGCCTTATTTTTCTCTGTGCAAGTGTATCTTAAAATTATTTCACTTAGATAATAAAACATTTGTTACTGCACAGATGTAGGAAAGCACTATTGCAACACTGTACACAAACATTTTGGCTTCCAGAACAGTCTCCCTATGAGAAAATCTAAAGCATTTGAATCATACATTAAACTGAAAAAAATGCTTTTTTTTTTTTCAGAGCAAGTGTATCTTAAAATTATTTCACTTAGAGAATAAAACATTTGTTACTGCATAGATGTAGGAAAACACTATGTAAACTCTGTGCAAAAAGATTTTTGCTTCCAGAATAGTTTGCCTTGGAGAAAATTAAAGCATTTGACTCATACATTAAACTGAAAAAAAAATGCTTTTTTTTTCTGTGCAAGTGTATCTTAAAATTATTTCACTTAGAAAATAAAACATTTGTTACTGCATATATGTAGGAGAACACTTTATAAACTCTGTACAAAATTTTTTATGCTTCCAGAAAAGTTTGCCTAGGAAAAAATCAAAGCATTTGACTCATACATTAAACTAAAAAAAATGCTTTTTTTTTCTCTGTGCAAGTGTATCTTAAAATTATTTCACTTAGAGAATAAAACATTTGTTACTGCATAGATGTAGGAGAACACTGTATAAACTCTGTGCAGAAAGATTTTTGCTTCCAGAACAGTTTGCCTAGGAGAAAATCAAAGCATTTGAATCATACATTAAACTGAAAAAAAATGCTTTTTTTTTTCAGAGCAAGTGTATCTTAAAATTATTTCACTTAGAGAATAAAACATGTTTTACCTGAATAGATGTAGGAGAACACTGTATAAACTCTGTGCAGAAAGATTTTTGCTTCCAGAACAGTTTGCCTAGGAGAAAATCAAAGCATTTGAATCATACATTAAACTGAAAAAAATGCTTTTTTTTTTCAGAGCAAGTGTATCTTAAAATTATTTCACTTAGAGAATAAAACATGTTTTACTGCATAGATGTAGGAGAACACTGTATAAACTCTGTGCAGAAAGATTTTTGCTTCCAGAACAGTTTGCCTAGGAGAAAATCAAAGCATTTGAATCATACATTAAACTGAAAAAAATGCTTTTTTTTTTCAGAGCAAGTGTATCTTAAAATTATTTCACTTAGAGAATAAAACATGTTTTACTGCATAGATGTAGGAGAACACTGTATAAACTCTGTGCAGAAAGATTTTTGCTTCCAGAACAGTTTGCCTAGGAGAAAATCAAAGCATTTGAATCATACATTAAACTGAAAAAAAATGCTTTTTTTTTTCAGAGCAAGTGTATCTTAAAATTATTTCACTTAGATAATAAAACATGTTTTACTGCATAGATGTAGGAGAACACTGTATAAACTCTGTGCAGAAAGATTTTTGCTTCCAGAACAGTTTGCCTAGGAGAAAATCAAAGCATTTGAATCATACATTAAACTGAAAAAAATGCTTTTTTTTTTCAGAGCAAGTGTATCTTAAAATTATTTCACTTAGAGAATAAAACATGTTTTACTGCATAGATGTAGGAGAACACTGTATAAACTCTGTGCAGAAAGATTTTTGCTTCCAGAACAGTTTGCCTAGGAGAAAATCAAAGCATTTGAATCATACATTAAACTGAAAAAAATGCTTTTTTTTTTCAGAGCAAGTGTATCTTAAAATTATTTCACTTAGATAATAAAACATGTTTTACTGCATAGATGTAGGAGAACACTGTATAAACTCTGTGCAGAAAGATTTTTGCTTCCAGAACAGTTTGCCTAGGAGAAAATCAAAGCATTTGAATCATACATTAAACTGAAAAAAATGCTTTTTTTTTTCAGAGCAAGTGTATCTTAAAATTATTTCACTTAGAGAATAAAACATGTTTTACTGCATAGATGTAGGAGAACACTGTATAAACTCTGTGCAGAAAGATTTTTGCTTCCAGAACAGTTTGCCTAGGAGAAAATCAAAGCATTTGAATCATACATTAAACTGAAAAAAATGCTTTTTTTTTTCAGAGCAAGTGTATCTTAAAATTATTTCACTTAGAGAATAAAACATGTTTTACTGCATAGATGTAGGAGAACACTGTATAAACTCTGTGCAGAAAGATTTTTGCTTCCAGAACAGTTTGCGTAGGAGAAAATCAAAGCATTTGAATCATACATTAAACTGAAAAAAATGCTTTTTTTTTCAGAGCAAGTGTATCGTAAAATTATTTCACTTAGATAATAAAACATGTTTTACTGCATAGATGTAGGAGAACACTGTAATAAACTCTGTGCAGAAAGATTTTTGCTTCCAGAACAGTTTGCGTAGGAAAAATCAAAGCATTTGAATCATACATAAACTGAAAAAAATGCTTTTTTTTTCAGAACAAGTGTATCTTAAAATTATTTCACTTAGAGAATAAAACATGTTTTACCACTCAGATGTAGGAGATACTGAATAAACTCTTTGCAGAAAGATTTGTGCTCCAGAACAGTTTGCCTAGAGAAAATCAAAGCATTTGAATCATACATTAAACTGAAAAAAAATGCTTTTTTTTTCAGAGCAAGTGTATCCTAAAATTATTTCACTTAGAGAATAAAACATGTTTTACCACTCAGATGTAGGAGAACACTGTATAAACTCTTTGCAGAAAGATTTGTGCTTCAGAACAAGTGTATCTTAAAATTATTTCACTTAGAGAATAAAACATGTTTTACTGCATAGATGTAGGAGAACACTGTATAAACTCTGTGCAGAAAGATTTTTGCTTCCAGAACAGTTTGCCTAGGAGAAAATCAAAGCATTTGAATCATACATTAAACTGAAAAAAATGCTTTTTTTTTTCAGAGCAAGTGTATCTTAAAATTATTTCACTTAGAGAATAAAACATGTTTTACTGCATAGATGTAGGAGAACACTGTATAAACTCTGTGCAGAAAGATTTTTGCTTCCAGAACAGTTTGCCTAGGAGAAAATCAAAGCATTTGAATCATACATTAAACTGAAAAAAATGCTTTTTTTTTTCAGAGCAAGTGTATCTTAAAATTATTTCACTTAGAGAATAAAACATGTTTTACTGCATAGATGTAGGAGAACACTGTATAAACTCTGTGCAGAAAGATTTTTGCTTCCAGAACAGTTTGCCTAGGAGAAAATCAAAGCATTTGAATCATACATTAAACTGAAAAAAATGCTTTTTTTTTTCAGAGCAAGTGTATCTTAAAATTATTTCACTTAGATAATAAAACATGTTTTACTGCATAGATGTAGGAGAACACTGTATAAACTCTGTGCAGAAAGATTTTTGCTTCCAGAACAGTTTGCCTAGGAGAAAATCAAAGCATTTGAATCATACATTAAACTGAAAAAAATGCTTTTTTTTTTTCAGAGCAAGTGTATCTTAAAATTATTTCACTTAGAGAATAAAACATGTTTTACTGCATAGATGTAGGAGAACACTGTATAAACTCTGTGCAGAAAGATTTTTGCTTCCAGAACAGTTTGCGTAGGAGAAAATCAAAGCATTTGAATCATACATTAAACTGAAAAAAATGCTTTTTTTTTTCAGAGCAAGTGTATCTTAAAATTATTTCACTTAGATAATAAAACATGTTTTACTGCATAGATGTAGGAGAACACTGTATAAACTCTGTGCAGAAAGATTTTTGCTTCCAGAACAGTTTGCCTAGGAGAAAATCAAAGCATTTGAATCATACATTAAACTGAAAAAAATGCTTTTTTTTTTCAGAGCAAGTGTATCTTAAAATTATTTCACTTAGAGAATAAAACATGTTTTACTGCATAGATGTAGGAGAACACTGTATAAACTCTGTGCAGAAAGATTTTTGCTTCCAGAACAGTTTGCGTAGGAGAAAATCAAAGCATTTGAATCATACATTAAACTGAAAAAAATGCTTTTTTTTTTCAGAGCAAGTGTATCTTAAAATTATTTCACTTAGAGAATAAAACATGTTTTACTGCATAGATGTAGGAGAACACTGTATAAACTCTGTGCAGAAAGATTTTTGCTTCCAGAACAGTTTGCCTAGGAGAAAATCAAAGCATTTGAATCATACATTAAACTGAAAAAAATGCTTTTTTTTTTCAGAGCAAGTGTATCTTAAAATTATTTCACTTAGATAATAAAACATGTTTTACTGCATAGATGTAGGAGAACACTGTATAAACTCTGTGCAGAAAGATTTTTGCTTCCAGAACAGTTTGCCTAGGAGAAAATCAAAGCATTTGAATCATACATTAAACTGAAAAAAATGCTTTTTTTTTTCAGAGCAAGTGTATCTTAAAATTATTTCACTTAGAGAATAAAACATGTTTTACTGCATAGATGTAGGAGAACACTGTATAAACTATGTGCAGAAAGATTTTTGCTTCCAGAACAGTTTGCGTAGGAGAAAATCAAAGCATTTGAATCATACATTAAACTGAAAAAAATGCTTTTTTTTTCAGAGCAAGTGTATCTTAAAATTATTTCACTTAGATAATAAAACATGTTTTACTGCATAGATGTAGGAGAACACTGTATAAACTCTGTGCAGAAAGATTTTTGCTTCCAGAACAGTTTGCGTAGGAGAAAATCAAAGCATTGGAATCATACATTAAACTGAAAAAAATGCTTTTTTTTTTCAGAGCAAGTGTATCTTAAAATTATTTCACTTAGAGAATAAAACATTTGTTATTGCATAGATGTAGGAGAGCACTATTTCAACACTGTGCACCAACATTTTGGCTTCCAGAATAGTCTCCCTAGGAGAAAATCAAAGCATTTGAACCATACATTAAACTGAAAAAAATGCTTTTTTTTTCAGAGCAAGTGTATCTTAAAATTATTTCACTTAGATAATAAAACATGTTTTACTGCATAGATGTAAGAGAACCCTGTATAAACTCTGTTCAGAAAGATTTTTGCTTCCAGAACAGTTTGCCTAGGAGAAAATCAAAGCATTGGAATCATACATTAAACTGAAAAAAATGCTTTTTTTTTTTCAGAGCAAGTATATCCTTAAATTATTTCACTTAGAGAATAAAACATGTTTTACTGCATAGATGTAGGAGAACACTGTATAAACTTTGTGCAGAAAGATTTTTGCTTCCAGAACAGTTTGCGTAGGAGAAAATCAAAGCATTGGAATCATACATTAAACTGAAAAAAATGCTTTTTTTTTCAAAGCAAGTGTATCTTAAAATTATTTCACTTAGATAATAAAACATGTTTTACTGCATAGATGTAGGAGAACACTGTATAAACTATGTGCAGATATATTTTTGCTTCCAGAACAGTTTGCGTATGAGAAAATCAAAGCATTTGAATCATACATTAAACTGAAAAAAATGCTTTTTTTTTTCAGAGCAAGTGTATGTTAAAATTATTTCACTTAGATAATAAATCATGTTTTACTGCATAGATGTAGGAGAACCCTGTATAAACACTGTGCAGAAAGATTTTTGCTTCCAGAACAGTTTGCGAAGGGGAAAATCAAAGCATTGGAATCATACATTAAACTGAAAAAAATGCTTTTTTTTTCAGAGCAAGTGTATCTTAAAATTATTTCACTTAGATAATAAAACATGTTTTACTGCATAGATGTAGGAGAACACTGTATAAACTATGTGCAGATATATTTTTGCTTCCAGAACAGTTTGCATAGGAGAAAATCAAAGCATTTGAATCATACATTAAACTGAAAAAAATGCTTTTTTTTCAGAGCAAGTGTATCTTAAAATTATTTCACTTAGAGAATAAAACATGTTTTACTGCATAGATGTAGGAGAACCCTGTATAAACTCTGTGCAGAAAGATTTTTGCTTCCAGAACAGTTTGCCTAGGAGAAAATCAAAGCATTGGAATCATACTTAAACTGAAAAAAATGCTTTTTTTTTTAAGAGCAAGTGTATGTTAAAATTATTTCACTTAGATAATAAAACATGTTTTACTGCATAGATGTAGGAGAACCCTGTGTAAACTCTGTGCAGAACGATTTTTGCTTCCAGAACAGTTTGCGTAGGAGAAAATCAAAGCATTGGAATCATACATTAAACTGAAAAAAATGCTTTTTTTTTCAGAGCAAGTGTATTTTAAAATTATTTCACTTAGAGAATAAAACATTTGTTATTGCATAGATGTAGGAGAGCACTATTTCAACACTGTGCACCAACATTTTGGCTTCCAGAACAGTCTCCCAAGGAGAAAATCAAAGCATCTGAATCATACATTAAACTGAAAAAAATGCTTTTTTTTTCAGATCAAGTGTATCTTAAAATTATTTCACTTAGATAATAAAACATGTTTTACTGTATAAATGTAGGAGAACACTGTATAAACTATGTGCAGAAAGATTTTTTCTTTCAGAACAGTTTGTGTAGGAGAAAATCAAAGCATTGTAATCATACATTAAACTAAAAAAAATGCTTTTTTTTCAGAGCAAGTGTATTTTTTAATTTTTTCACTTAGAGAATAAAACATGTTTTACTGCATATATGTAGGAGAACACTGTATAAACTATGTGCAGAAAGATTTTTGCTTCCAGAACAGTTTGCGTAGGAGAAAATCAAAGCATTTGAATCATACATTAAACTGAAAAAAATGCTTTTTTTTTTCAGAGCAAGTGTATCTTAAAATTATTTCACTTAGATAATAAAACATGTTTTACTGCATAGATGTAGGAGAACCTTGTATAAACTCTGTGCAGAAAGATTTTTGCTTCCAGAACAGTTTGCCTAGAAGAAAATCAAAGCATTGGAATCATACATTAAACTGAAAAAAATGCTTTTTTTTTTCAGAGCAAGTGTATTTTTAATTTTTTTTACTTAGAGAATAAAACATGTTTTACTGCATAGATGTAGGAGAACACTGTATAAACTATGTGCAGATATATTTTTGCTTCCAGAACAGTTTGCGTATGAGAAAATCAAAGCATTTGAATCATACATTAAACTGAAAAAAATGCTTTTTTGTTTTCAGAGCAAGTGTATGTTAAAATTATTTCACTTAGAGAATAAAACATTTGTTATTGCATAGATGTAGGAGAGCACTATTTCAACACTGTGCACCAACATTTTGGCTTCCGGAACAGTCTCCCTAGGAGAAAATCAAAGCATCTGAATCATACATTAAACTGAAAAAAATGCTTTTTTTTTTCAGAGCAAGTGTATCTTAAAATTATTTCACTTAGAGAATAAAAAATGTTTTACTGCATAGACTGTATAAACTATGTGCAGAAAGATTTTTGCTTCGAGAACAGTTTGCGTAGGAGAAAATCAAAGCATTTGAATCATACATTAAACTGAAAAAAATGCTTTTTTTTTTAAGAGCAAGTGTATCTTAAAATTATTTCACTTAGATAATAAAACATGTTTTACTGCATAGATGTAGGAGAACCCTGTATAAACTCTGTGCAGAAAGATTTTTGCTTCCAGAACAGTTTGCCTAGGAGAAAATCAAAGCATTGGAATCATACATTAAACTGAAAAAAATGCTTTTTTTTTTCAGAGCAAGTATATCCTTAAATTATTTCACTTAGAGAATAAAACATGTTTTACTGCATAGATGTAGGAGAACACTGTATAAACTTTGTGCAGAAAGATTTTTGCTTCCAGAACAGTTTGCGTAGGAGAAAATCAAAGCATTGGAATCATACATTAAACTGAAAAAAATGCTTTTTTTTTCAAAGCAAGTGTATCTTAAAATTATTTCACTTAGATAATAAAACATGTTTTACTGCATAGATGTAGGAGAACACTGTATAAACTATGTGCAGATATATTTTTGCTTCCAGAACAGTTTGCGTATGAGAAAATCAAAGCATTTGAATCATACATTAAACTGAAAAAAATGCTTTTTTTTTTCAGAGCAAGTGTATGTTAAAATTATTTCACTTAGATAATAAATCATGTTTTACTGCATAGATGTAGGAGAACCCTGTATAAACACTGTGCAGAAAGATTTTTGCTTCCAGAACAGTTTGCGAAGGGGAAAATCAAAGCATTGGAATCATACATTAAACTGAAAAAAATGCTTTTTTTTTCAGAGCAAGTGTATCTTAAAATTATTTCACTTAGATAATAAAACATGTTTTACTGCATAGATGTAGGAGAACACTGTATAAACTATGTGCAGATATATTTTTGCTTCCAGAACAGTTTGCATAGGAGAAAATCAAAGCATTTGAATCATACATTAAACTGAAAAAAATGCTTTTTTTTTCAGAGCAAGTGTATCTTAAAATTATTTCACTTAGAGAATAAAACATGTTTTACTGCATAGATGTAGGAGAACCCTGTATAAACTCTGTGCAGAAAGATTTTTGCTTCTAGAACAGTTTGCCTAGGAGAAAATCAAAGCATTGGAATCATACTTAAACTGAAAAAAATGCTTTTTTTTTTCAGAGCAAGTGTATGTTAAAATTATTTCACTTAGATAATAAAACATGTTTTACTGCATAGATGTAGGAGAACCCTGTGTAAACTCTGTGCAGAAATATTTTTCCTTCCAGAACAGTTTGCGTAGGAGAAAATCAAAGCATTGGAATCATACATTAAACTGAAAAAAATGCTTTTTTTTTCAGAGCAAGTATATTTTAAAATTATTTCACTTAGATAATAAAACATTTGTTATTGCATAGATGTAGGAGAGCACTATTTCAACACTGTGCACCAACATTTTGGCTTCCAGAACAGTCTCCCAAGGAGAAAATCAAAGCATTTGAATCATACATTAAACTGAAAAAAATGCTTTTTTTTTTCAGATCAAGTGTATCTTAAAATTATTTCACTTAGATAATAAAACATGTTTTACTGTATAGATGTAGGAGAACACTGTATAAACTATGTGCAGAAAGATTTTTGCTTCCAGAACAGTTTGCGTAGGAGAAAATCAAAGCATTTGAATCATACATTAAACTGAAAAAAATGCTTTTTTTTTTCAGAGCAAGTGTATCTTAAAATTATTTCACTTAGATAATAAAACATGTTTTACTGCATAGATGTAGGAGAACCTTGTATAAACTCTGTGCAGAAAGATTTTTGCTTCCAGAACAGTTTGCCTAGAAGAAAATCAAAGCATTGGAATCATACATTAAACTGAAAAAAATGCTTTTTTTTTTCAGAGCAAGTGTATTTTTAAATTTTTTCACTTAGAGAATAAAACATGTTTTACTGCATAGATGTAGGAGAACACTGTATAAACTATGTGCAGATATATTTTTGCTTCCAGAACAGTTTGCGTATGAGAAAATCAAAGCATTTGAATCATACATTAAACTGAAAAAAATGCTTTTTTTTTTTCAGAGCAAGTGTATGTTAAAATTATTTCACTTAGAGAATAAAACATTTGTTATTGCATAGATGTAGGAGAGCACTATTTCAACACTGTGCACCAACATTTTGGCTTCCGGAACAGTCTCCCTAGGAGAAAATCAAAGCATCTGAATCATACATTAAACTGAAAAAAATGCTTTTTTTTTCAGAGCAAGTGTATCTTAAAATTATTTCACTTAGAGAATAAAAAATGTTTTACTGCATAGACTGTATAAACTATGTGCAGAAAGAGTTTTGCTTCCAGAACAGTTTGCGTAGGAGAAAATCAAAGCATTTGAATCATACATTAAACTGAAAAAAATGCTTTTTTTTTCAGAGCAAGTGTATCTTAAAATTATTTCACTTAGATAAAAAAACATGTTTTACTGCATAGATGTAGGAGAACCCTGTATAAACTCTGTGCAGAAAGATTTTTGCTTCCAGAACAGTTTGCGTAGGAGAAAATCAAAGCATTTGAATCATACATTAAACTGAAAAAAATGTTTTTTTTTTTTTTTCAGAGCAAGTGTATTTTAAAAATATTTCACTTAGAGAATAAAACATTTGTTATTGCATAGATGTAGGAGAGCACTATTTCAACACTGTGCACCAACATTTTGGCTTCCAGAATAGTCTCCCTAGGAGAAAATCAAAGCATTTGAACCATACATTAAACTGAAAAAAATGCTTTTTTTTTCAGAGCAAGTGTATCTTAAAATTATTTCACTTAGATAATAAAACATGTTTTACTGCATAGATGTAGGAGAACCCTGTATAAACTCTGTGAAGAAAGATTTTTGCTTCCAGAACAGTTTGCCTAGGAGAAAATCAAAGCATTGGAATCATACATTAAACTGAAAAAAATGCTTTTTTTTTTCATAGCAAGTATATCCTTAAATTATTTCACTTAGAGAATAAAACATGTTTTACTGCATAGATGTAGGAGAACACTGTATAAACTATGTGCAGAAAGATTTTTGCTTCCAGAACAGTTTGCGTAGGAGAAAATCAAAGCATTGGAATCATACATTAAACTGAAAAAAATGCTTTTTTTTTTCAAAGCAAGTGTATCTTAAAATTATTTCACTTAGATAATAAAACATGTTTTACTGCATAGATGTAGGAGAACACTGTATAAACTATGTGCAGATATATTTTTGCTTCCAGAACAGTTTGCGTATGAGAAAATCAAAGCATTTGAATCATACATTAAACTGAAAAAAATGCTTTTTTTCAGAGCAAGTGTATGTTAAAATTATTTCACTTAGAGAACAAAACATTTGTTATTGCATAGATGTAGGAGAGCACTATTTCAACACTGTGCACCAACATTTTGGCTTCCAGAACAGTCTCCCTAGGAGAAAATCAAAGCATTGGAATCATACATTAAACTGAAAAAAATGCTTTTTTTTTTCAGAGCAAGTGTATCTTAAAATTATTTCACTTAGATAATAAAACATGTTTTACTGCATAGATGTAGGAGAACACTGTATAAACTATGTGCAGATATATTTTTGCTTCCAGAACAGTTTGCGTCTGAGAAAATCAAAGCATTTGAATCATACATTAAACTGAAAAAAATGCTTTTTTTTCAGAGCAAGTGTATGTTAAAATTATTTCACTTAGATAATAAAACATGTTTTACTGCATAGATGTAGGAGAACACTGTATAAACTATGTGCAGAAAGATTTTTTCTTTCAGAAAAGTTTGCGTAGGAGAAAATCAAAGCATTGGAATCATACATTAAACTGAAAAAAATGCTTTTTTTTTCAGAGCAAGTGTATTTTTAAATTATTTCACTTAGAGAATAAAACATGTTTTACTGCATAGATGTACGAGAATACTGTATACACTATGTGCAGAAAGATTTTTGCTTCCAGAACAGTTTGCGTAGGAGAAAATCAAAGCATTTGAATCATACATTAAACTGAAAAAAATGCTTTTTTTTTCAGAGCAAATGTATCTTAAAATTATTTCACTTAGAGAATAAAACATGTTTTACTGCATAGATGTAGGAGAACCCTGTGTAAACTCTGTGCAGAAAGATTTTTGCTTCCAGAACAGTTTGCGTAGGAGAAAATCAAAGCATTGGAATCATACATTAAACTGAAAAAAATGCTTTTTTTTTTTCATAGCAAGTGTATCCTATAATTATTTCACTTAGAGAATAAAACATGTTTTACTGCATAGATGTAGGAGAACACTGTATAAACTATGTGCAGAAAGATTTTTTCTTTCAGAACAGATTGTGTAGGAGAAAATCAAAGCATTTGAATCATACATTAAACTGAAAAAAATGCTTTTGTTTTTCAGAGCAAGTGTATCTTAAAATTATTTCACTTAGATAATAAAACATGTTTTACTGCATAGATGTAGGAGAACCCTGTAAAAACTCTGTGCAGAAAGATTTTTGCTTCCAGAACAGTTTGCGTAGGAGAAAATCAAAGCATTTGAATCATACATTAAACTGAAAAAAATGCTTTTTTTTCAGAGCAAGTGTATCTTAAAATTATTTCACTTAGAGAATAAAACATGTTTTACTGCATAGATGTAGGAGAACCCTGTATAAACTCTGTGCAGAAAGATTTTTGCTTCTAGAACAGTTTGCCTAGGAGAAAATCAAAGCATTGGAATCATACTTAAACTGAAAAAAATGTTGTTGTTTTTCAGAGCAAGTGTATGTTAAAATTATTTCACTTAGATAATAAAACATGTTTTACTGCATAGATGTAGGAGAACCCTGTGTAAACTCTGTGCAGAAAGATTTTTGCTTCCAGAACAGTTTGCGTAGGAGAAAATCAAAGCATTGGAATCATACATTAAACTGAAAAAAATGCTTTTTTTTCAGAGCAAGTGTATTTTAAAATTATTTCACTTAGAGAATAAAACATTTGTTATTGCATAGATGTAGGAGAGCACTATTTCAACACTGTGCACCAACATTTTGGCTTCCAGAACAGTCTCCCTAGGAGAAAATCAAAGCATCTGAATCATACATTAAACTGAAAAAAATGCTTTTTTTTCAGATCAAGTGTATCTTAAAATTATTTCACTTAGAGAATAAAACATGTTTTACTGCATAGATGTAGGAGAACACTGTATAAACTATGTGCAGAAAGATTTTTTCTTTCAGAACAGTTTGTGTAGGAGAAAATCAAAGCATTGTAATCATACATTAAACTAAAAAAAAATGCTTTTTTTTTCAGAGCAAGTGTATTTTTAAATTTTTTCACTTAGAGAATAAAACATGTTTTACTGCATATATGTAGGAGAACACTGTATAAACTATGTGCAGAAAGATTTTTGCTTCCAGAACAGTTTGCGTAGGAGAAAATCAAAGCATTTGAATCATACATTAAACTGAAAAAAATGCTTTTTTTTTTCAGAGCAAGTGTATCTTAAAATTATTTCACTTAGATAATAAAACATGTTTTACTGCATAGATGTAGGATAACCCTGTATAAACTCTGTGCAGAAAGATTTTTGCTTCCAGAACAGTTTGCCTAGGAGAAAATCAAAGCATTTGAATCATACATTAAACTGAAAAAAATGCTTTTTTTTTTTCAGAGCAAGTGTATGTTAAAATTATTTCACTTAGAGAATAAAACATTTGTTATTGCATAGATGTAGGAGAGCACTATTTCAACACTGTGCACCAACATTTTGGCTTCCAGAACAGTCTCCCTAGGAGAAAATCAAAGCATGTGAATCATACATTAACTGAAAAAAATGCTTTTTTTTTAAGAGCAAGTGTTTCTTAAAATTATTTCACTTAGAGAATAAAACACTGTATAAACTATGTGCAGAAAGATTTTTGCTTCCAGAACAGTTTTCCTAGGAGAAAATCAAAGCATTTGAATCATACATTAAACTGAAAAAAATGCTTTTTTTTTAAGAGCAAGTGTATCCTAAAATTATTTCACTTAGATAAAAAAACATGTTTTACTGCATAGATGTAGGAGAACCCTGTATAAACTCTGTGCAGAAAATGTTTTGCTTCCAGAACAGTTTGCGTAGGAGAAAATCAAAGCATTGGAATCATACATTAAACTGAAAAAAATGCTTTTTTTTTTTTCAGAGCAAGTGTATCCTAAAATTATTTCACTTAGAGAATAAAACATGTTTTACAGCACAGATGTAGGAGAACACTGTATAAACTCTGTGCAGAAAGATTTTTGCTTCCAGAACAGTTTGCGTAGTAGAAAATCAAAGCATTTGAATCATACATTAAACTGAAAAAAATGCTTTTTTTTTTTTCAGAGCAAGTGTATTTTAAAAATATTTCACTTAGAGAATAAAACATTTGTTATTACATAGATGTAGGAGAGCACTATTTCAACACTGTGCACCAACATTTTGGCTTCCAGAACAGTGTCCCTAGGAGAAAATCAAAACATTTGAATCATACATTAAACTGAAAAAAATGCTTTTTTTTTTCAGAGCAAGTGTATCTTAAAATTATTTCAGCTAGATAATAAAACATGTTTTACTGCATAGATGTAGGAGAACACTGTATAACTATGTGCAGATATATTTTTGTTTCCAGAACAGTTTGCGTATGAGAAAATCAAAGCATTTGAATCATACATTAAAATGAAAAAAATGCTTTTTTTTTCAGAGCAAGTGTATGTTAAAAATATTTCACTTAGAGAATAAAACTTTTGTTTTACCTCTGTTGGAAGAGAAATGTTTCTTGAGTCTGTTTAAGACTAAGGGCCCTATTAAATTCTCCCTCGTAGTTCTCTCGGTGCTCGCAAAAGGCAGTTTTCCTGCTGTTTGCGAGAACCGAATCTCTCGCAGCCTGCTTTACGATATGACTGCGAGAAAATGGCCGAGAATAGGCTCCGAGAGAGCTACGTAGCCTTAAATCTATGCACGAGTCTCGCATATCGTAAGAATCCCTACGTGGACAAAAAGTCCACGTAAGGGATCCGAAAGCCTCTACGTGCTGCCTCGGAACAGCCCGAGACAGCAGCGTGAGGCTCCCCCCTGCACCCTATACACATCCCCATGCTGCAGGGGTCTCTATCAGGACCCCTGCAGCACCCCCCACATTAACCCCTTGCAGCGGGGGTCCCCGATCTGCATAGATCAGGCCCCCCGCTGCATTTAAAACTTTTAAATTCCCCGCCGCGGCTCCTTAAAGGGACCGCGGCACACTATTAGCCAATCCCGGCCGCGGCACTTAAAATTAACCCCCCTCTATGCTGGGGGTCCCCATCGGGACCCCCGAAGTGTCCCCACATAAACCCATTGCAGGGGGGGTCCCCGATCTGCATAGATCAGGCCCCCCGCTGCATTTAAAACTTTTAAATTCCCCGCCGCGGCTCCTTAAAGGGACCGCGGCACACTATTAGCCAATCCCGGCCGCGGCACTTAAAATTAACCCCCCTCTATGCTGGGGGTCCCCATCGGGACCCCCGAAGTGTCCCCACATAAACCCATTGCAGGGGGGGTCCCCGATCTGCATAGATCAGGCCCCCCGCTGCATTTAAAACTTTTAAATTCCCCGCCGCGGCTCCTTAAAGGGACCGCGGCACACTATTAGCCAATCCCGGCCGCGGCACTTAAAATTAACCCCCCTCTATGCTGGGGGTCCCCATCGGGACCCCCGAAGTGTCCCCACATAAACCCATTGCAGGGGGGGGTCCCCGATCTGCATAGATCAGGCCCCCCGCTGCATTTAAAACTTTTAAATTCCCCGCCGCGGCTCCTTAAAGGGACCGCGGCACACTATTAGCCAATCCCGGCCGCGGCACTTAAAATTAACCCCCCTCTATGCTGGGGGTCCCCATCGGGACCCCCGAAGTGTCCCCATATAAACCCCCTGCAGCGGGGGGCCCCGATCGGCACCGATCGTGACCCTGCTGCAATTCAATTTTAAATTTCCCGCCTCGCGGGTCCTCAAAGGACCGTAAAGGTCCTGAAAGGACTCGCACTAAAAATAATAACCCCAGGCAACTATAATTACCCCATTAACTCATGATGGTCAATACAGACCAGCATAAGGCCTAAATTAACCCATTAACTCATGATGGTCAATCCAGACCACCATAAGGCCTAAATTAACCCATTAACTCATGGTGGTCAATCCAGACCACCATAAGACCTAAATTAACCCATTAACTCATGATGGTCAATACAGACCAGCATAAGGCCTAAATTAACCCATTAACTCATGATGGTCAATACAGACCAGCATAAGGCCTAAATTAACCCATTAACTCATGATGGTCAATACAGACCAGCATAAGGCTCTATTTAACCCCATCAGTCCCATAAGGGTATATTATTACCATTATGGGCCTGTTACAACCCAACATTAACCACATAAGTGCCATGATGGTCCTCAAGGACCATCATGACACTAACTACAAACACTACACTATAACCCCCAATAAACCATTTAATCTAAACTAACCCCCCTCTACACTAATCTATTAACACTTACACTACCTACCTACACTACCTACCCCCTAATAAACCTCCCCAACACTCTAATTACAAAAAACAAAAAACCTACAGTACAAAAAACAAAAAAACCTACAGTACAGAAAACAAAAAAAAATTACAACCCCACCCCCCACTACAGAAAACAAAAAAATACATTACAACCCCACCCCCCACTACAGAAAATAAAAAAATTACACACCTGAAAAGGAAAGACAGATAAACACAATACAATAATACATATAATACATTACATACATTACATACAATACATGACATTACATATAATATATTAAATATAATATATTACATATAATATATTACATATAATACATTACATACATTACATACAATACATGACATTACATATAATATATTAAATATAATATATTAAATATAATATATTACATATAATACATTACATACATTACATACAATACATGACATTACATATAATATATTAAATATAATATATTAAATATAATATATTACATATAATACATTACATACATTACATACAATACATGACATTACATATAATATATTAAATATAATATATTAAATATAATATATTACATATAATACATTACATACATTACATACAATACATGACATTACATATAATATATTAAATATAATATATTAAATATAATATATTACATATAATACATTACATACATTACATACAATACATGACATTACATATAATATATTAAATATAATATATTAAATATAATATATTACATATAATATATTACATATAGTCCTAATCAAATACCCCCTATCTATCTAACATACAATCTATTTAATTTAAAATAAATCCTAACTATATCAAATACATCCCCCTATCTATCTAATATACAAAAAATCCTAACTACATACACAGACCCTTATTCTAAAATAAAATAAAATAATTACAGTCCTAACTACATACACAGACCCTAATTCTAAGCTAAAATCAATAAATTAAGACCACTTACCTTTAAGATGTTGCTTCAGATCACTAACCTATGGGTCAAACAAAAAAAAAAATTAGTACAAAACATTAACATCAAATAAATAAACATTATATACATTCTACATATTCAACTCACCTTTACAGCATGTCCAGTCACTGTTAAGCTCTTCCGGCGCGGCCCTGTTAAAAAAAAAAAACACAATACATGAATACATGAATACAATATATAAACAATAAATAAAATACACAAATAAACATCTAAATATACATTTAACTTACCTCCCCGCGATGTCCCCGGCCTTCTCTCCTTCAGCCCCGGCTGGGCCGCGGAACCATCCGCGCTCTAAAAAAAAAAAAGAAAAAAAACTAACGGAGGTCTGCACTGGCAGACCTCCCCGACGCTACTGAACCTCCCGGAGTCGTTTCCGGGAGGAAATTGGCATTGGCGGCTTGTGATTGGCTGAAAAAGCTGTCTATCAATTTCAGCCAATCAAAAGTCGTCAATGTGTGAGCCAATCAGGATGGGATACACCCCAATATCCCACCCTGATTGGCTAAAACACTTGTCTATCTTTATGGGAACCAATCACAACGCTCAGATGCCTTCAGCCAATCACTATGGGATACACCCCCACGGAGTGATTGGTAGAAGACATCTGCGCATCCTGATTGGCTCCTACATTGACGACTTTTGATTGGCTGACAGCTTTTTCAGCCAATCACAAGCCGCCAATGCCAATTTCCTCCCGGAAACGACTCCGGGAGGTTCAGTAGCGTCGGGGAGGTCTGCCAGTGCAGACCTCCGTTATTTTTTTTTTTATTTTTTTTTAGAGCGCGGATGGTTCCGCGGCCCAGCCGGGGCTGAAGGAGAGAAGGCCGGGGACATCGCGGGGAGGTAAGTTAAATGTATATTTAGATGTTTATTTGTGTATTTTATTTATTGTTTATATATTGTATTCATGTATTCATGTATTGTGTTTTTTTTTTTTAACAGGGCCGCGCCGGAAGAGCTTAACAGTGACTGGACATGCTGTAAAGGTGAGTTGAATATGTAGAATGTATATAATGTTTATTTATTTGATGTTAATGTTTTGTACTAATTTTTTTTTTTGTTTGACCCATAGGTTAGTGATCTGAAGCAACATCTTAAAGGTAAGTGGTCTTAATTTATTG
The DNA here is from genome assembly GCA_027410445.1 of Discoglossus pictus. Taxonomy (NCBI): domain Eukaryota; kingdom Metazoa; phylum Chordata; class Amphibia; order Anura; family Alytidae; genus Discoglossus; species Discoglossus pictus. The sequence continues at coordinate 161,348,438 of CM050165.1, forward strand.
ATTTTAGCTTAGAATTAGGGTCTGTGTATGTAGTTAGGACTGTAATTATTTTATTTTATTTTAGAATAAGGGTCTGTGTATGTAGTTAGGATTTTTTGTATATTAGATAGATAGGGGGATGTATTTGATATAGTTAGGATTTATTTTAAATTAAATAGATTGTATGTTAGATAGATAGGGGGTATTTGATTAGGACTATATGTAATATATTATATGTAATATATTATATTTAATATATTATATTTAATATATTATATGTAATGTCATGTATTGTATGTAATGTATGTAATGTATTATATGTATTATTGTATTGTGTTTATCTGTCTTTCCTTTTCAGGTGTGTAATTTTTTTTTTTTCTGTACTGTAGGTTTTTTTGTTTTTTGTACTGTAGGTTTTTTGTTTTCTGTGCTGTAGGTTTATTGTTTTTTGTAATTAGAGTGTTGGGGAGGTTTATTAGGGGGTAGGTAGTGTAGGTAGGTAGTGTAAGTGTTAAAAGATTAGTGTAGAGGGGGGTTAGTTTAGATTAAATGGTTTATTGGGGGTTATAGTGTAGTGTTTGTAGTTAGTGTCATGATGGTCCTTGAGGACCATCATGGCACTTATGTGGTTAATGTTGGGTTGTAACAGGCCCATAATGGTAATAATATACCCTTATGGGACTGATGGGGTTAAATAGAGCCTTATGGTGGTCTGGATTGACCATCATTACTTAATGGGTTAATTTAGGCCTTATGGTGGTCTGTATTGACCATCATTACTTAATGGGTTAATTTAGGCCTTATGGTGGTCTGGATTGACCACCATGAGTTAATGGGTTAATTTAGGCCTTATGGTGGTCTGGATTGACCATCATTACTTAATGGGTTAATTTAGGCCTTATGGTGGTCTGGATTGACCACCATGAGTTAATGGGTTAATTTAGGCCTTATGGTGGTCTGTATTGACCACCATGAGTTAATGGGTTAATTTAGGCCTTATGGTGGTCTGGATTGACCATCATTACTTAATGGGTTAATTTAGGCCTTATGGTGGTCTGGATTGACCATCATTACTTAATGGGTTAATTTAGGCCTTATGGTGGTCTGGATTGACCACCATGAGTTAATGGGTTAATTTAGGCCTTATGGTGGTCTGTATTGACCACCATGAGTTAATGGGTTAATTTAGGCCTTATGGTGGTCTGGATTGACCATCATTACTTAATGGGTTAATTTAGGCCTTATGGTGGTCTGGATTGACCACCATGAGTTAATGGGTTAATTTAGGCCTTATGGTGGTCTGTATTGACCATCATTACTTAATGGGTTAATTTAGGCCTTATGGTGGTCTGGATTGACCACCATGAGTTAATGGGTTAATTTAGGCCTTATGGTGGTCTGTATTGACCATCATTACTTAATGGGTTAATTTAGGCCTTATGGTGGTCTGGATTGACCATCATGAGTTAATGGGGTAATTATAGTTGCCTGGGGTTAATATTTTTAGTGCGAGTCCTTTCAGGACCTTTACGGTCCTTTGAGGACCCGCGAGGCGGGAAATTTAAAATTGAATTGCAGCAGGGTCACGATCGGTGCCGATCGGGGCCCCCCGCTGCAGGGGGTTTATATGGGGACACTTCGGGGGTCCCGATGGGGACCCCCAGCATAGAGGGGGGTTAATTTTAAGTGCCGCGGCCGGGATTGGGTAATAGTGTGCCGCGGCCCCTTTAAGGAGCCGCGGCGGGGAATTTAAAAGTTTTAAATGCTGCGGGGGGCCTGATCTATGCAGATCGGGGACCCCCCCCTGCAATGGGTTTATGTGGGGACACTTCGGGGGTCCCGAGGGGGACCCCCAGCATAGAGGGGGGTTAATTTTAAGTGCCGCGGCCGGGATTGGGTAATAGTGTGCCGCGGCCCCTTTAAGGAGCCGCGGCGGGGAATTTAAAAGTTTTAAATGCAGCGGGGGCCTGATCAGTGCCGATCGGGGACCCCCGCTGCAAGGGGTTAATGTGTGGGGGCTGCGGGGGTTCCTATGGACCCCTGCAGCAAGGTGTTCATGTGAGGACACTTCGGGGGTCCCGACAGGGACCCCCGCATTGAGGGGGGGTTCATTTTAGGTGCCTGGGGGGGGTTTGGAGTACCCCCCACGGCAATGCTTATGTGGGGGACTGCCGCGGAGGTCCCTTTTAGGACCCCCGCAGCACTTGATGAGGAGTGGGAGCCTGCGATATCATCTCGCAGGCTGTCACTCCTCATGTACATTTACGCAGTGTAGATACGTACGGCCCTGCTGCGTAGCTCACACGTTGCTCGCAGCAGGGCTAATTTAATAGCATTGTAAGTTAGAGAAACTTTGCAGTACGTAGGGCTTAAGTAGAAGCCTCTTATTTACGAGGCTGGAATTTAATAGGGCCCTAAGTTTGTCTATTCATCCAGATGTGAACAGTGGAAGAAAGAATACCCTATATCTGTGAAGAACCCCCACCCTGGTGAAGGTATAACCATATATCCAGGAAACTACACGTTACCGTAGAAATGTCTCCTATGGATTCAATCTACAGACGTTCCCGAGTGGGTTCTGTCACACTTATAGGGATGGATCATCCACGTTGTTAATTAATCAAACACGAGCACTGGGAGACATATATTGGTTATGTGGGGACATGAAACTTAGAGTTAGACTCTCAGGGGTGTGGAGTGGGGAATGTACCCTAGCTAAAGCCATAATGCCCCTTTACATTGTTCCAACCCATTATGGTGATTTGGCTAGTGTTCCTCAGACACAGTCCAGAAGGAAAATATATGGATCATCATCTGAACCTAGAGAAAGTTTTGACTCTCATGTGTACATAGACTCTATTAGAGTCCCAAGGGGGGTGCCCGATGAATTTAAAGCCCGTAATCAAGTAGCAGCAGGATTCGAGTCACTCCTACCAATAATAGGTGTAAACAAGAATGTTGCCTGGATCAATTACATTTATTATAACCAGCCACGATTTGTTAACTACACTAAGGATGCCTTAAAAGGCATTGCAGAACAATTAGAGGCTACATCACACATGGCCTTCCAGAATCGTATGGCATTGGACATGACCCTTGCAGAAAAAGGTGGAGTATGTAAAATGCTTCCAGCCACTAGTACATGTTGTACATACATTCCTGATAATACAGGTCCAAATGGCAAGGTCACAATGGCTATTCAGAAGTTGGCTAATCTTGGTCAGGAGTTAAAACAAAATTCTGGCACTACAGATTATTGGGAATCATGGTTTGGTTGGATGAATGGGTGGCAGAAAGTGTTGTTGCAAATAGGGATGGCCATCTTTATTGTCATAATTTTGCTAGCCTTCCTCTTATGTTGTATTATTCCTTGTATATGCAACTACCTTCAGAATGCTGTGGACAAGGCTTCCCCCACCTTTATTTACTAAGATTTAGACACAGACATGGACAAAATGATGACTGTAAGATATCCCATCTTCTGATGCAAACTTTAACTGGCTCTAAGGAGAGTGTCCTGTGAGCGGAGCTACACTATATCTGAGTCCTATGGTCCTTATCCCAGCCTAGCTACACTATTAGAATATTAGAGGCTTGTTAGGTTTTCCCATGCCGCATAGGACATAGGGTAGGTGTGATGTCAGGTCATGGCAAGCCCGATCGAACGAAGATATGTACCTATGTCTTACACACATGCAATGCTTTCAACATCCGGAAATAGAAGACACAAAGAATAGTGTTCTGGAAGGACCATAGTTGAGACATATATCTATTATAACAAGATATTTAGTTTTAGACACCCGATATTAGAATAGGGTGTTCTACTTATAGTCACTAAGCTTAATAATTGTGAGTGTGACGAATATATTATGTCCTTTTAGGGGGGACTGTTATGGATTGGGATCCGTACAAAATGCATAACTGTATTCGTGCACCTACTTATATATCTTATCTTTGCAGTATTATCGTATAACCAAGTTTTACTAATAAATGCTGAATCATTGGGAGCTCTAAGATGGAGGATTCACTGCTTTCACCTACAAAATGGCACTGGCACTACTTTCGGTCTAACAAGGATGACGACAGCGACCGCACCTTGAAGACACCAGAAGGAAAACGCCATCTTCCCTTTGTCTTGATCTCTTGACCAATGGGGAGAAAGACTCATCCCCCTGTGGGATGAGTCTTGGAGACTCCTTAATGTATTAACCCAATACCTGATCGAGGTCCTGTAAAAGCAGACACCTCATAACCAATGAATTGCTTTATAAACCTGATGTTTTGCTTAATTGTAACTTTTATCTGATTATTAAAAACTATATAAATGACGGCTGACGTAATAAAACTAGGCGAGAGAAAGCTTTATACTAGAACTCTGTGTTGGTGTATTATTTCTCTAAGGTGTGAACACTATATAAATATTGATAATTTGGCCAGGGACAGATATCTCAGAGAAATACTTTCATTATTTCCAAAAAAGTAACAGGCCCATAATGGTCATAATATACCCTTATGGGACTGATGGGGTTAAATAGAGGCTTATGCGGGTCTGGATAGACCCCCATAAGTGACCGGGTTAAAATGGTGTAATGCTTACACTTTGGGTCATGAGGGTCCTGGATGACCCTAATGGCACTTATAGTGTTATTACATGCGTTCATTAGTGTGTTAGAGGGGTCTATATTGTTGAGGCACACAGTACACTCACATTGTGTGACAAACAGCATTTCAACACTTTCTTTTATTGACCGTCATTTTTTGACGGGCAAGTCGCTAGTTATAATATAGTGTTTAATATTATTGTGTGATAAATATGGGACTGCAATTCACAATATAATATATACATATCCACAATACATCATATCTTTAACCTACAAAAGGAAATTCAATTTATGATATATATATATTATAAGACATAATAATTTCGGAAAATAAAGATAAAGATATTATGTCATAAATATTATTTTCAAGATTCAGCAATATTCCCCTCATGATGGTGAAGTTTTACCTACATCATAAATTATGTAATCCAATAAATTATATAATGTACTATGAAGGTACACTATACAATATTTGTTGAATACATAACTAAAGAAAATATATCGCAGTTAAGTATATATAAAAAAAATTGAAGCACCATGCACTTGATACAATAAGAGAAAAATAACACACTTCTTTTAATTCTTATTAATTTCAATTATCCATGATTCTGTAAATATTGTAAATAAAAGAGAGTTTCAATATGAATTTTAAATCAGTTTATTTGCTTTTATCACGATTTGGTAACCATGGCAATGCCAAACCCTTAAATAGGAGACATCTTGGGATTGGAGCTGCTCCCCCTGAGGAAATACAACGTAGTTACGCTGTCGGGGGCGTGTGACGTCACAATCGGGCGTCTAAATCGCGGCGTGCATTAGCAGAGGATCCTCCATGTCTGTTCATGCTGAAATCTGAATACACAGTTCTAGTTAAGGAGATATAGGAATATACTATCCAGAGAAGATGATTGGGGAACAAGGAAGCTAGAGACAGAAGCGAGGTTTAGCAAATAATAGGCTGACTTATTATTTGCTAAACCTCGCTTCTGCCCTGCAGGCCCCTAGATAAAGTCCCTTCCCAATATATCATAATACTAGTAAGGCAATCTAGACAATCGATTATAGAAAGAAGTATGACTTTCATGGAGGACATTTAGAATGTATCTGTGTTGATATCCACCACAGCATAATCAAGGCCAAGCAGAGCACACTTTATCTAATAAGGGATTCATTGCAGTACTCTTTATTTATAAGATACAGCATCCCTTATCTATATATGTTGTAATATTTAAGGTATACTTATACTTATCAATCTTGTTTCACAAGATTGTCATTCATATATTTTTTCTAATCAAGCACTTCATTATTCACACAATTATTATGCACTTAACGTATTGATACTTAAGCACAAGCACTTTATTATACCTTCTTGACAATAAATCTATGGACCCTATTTAAAAGTTGGAATTGGACATCACAAGAATTTATTCAAGGAATCTGCTGCAACATACATCGATATATGTTTTAACAATATTATTAAAAGTTAAGTTTTATCTTATTATTCTCTTTGGATATTGGCATAGAAGGTGTGCCCTGTAAGATGATCTAATTATCTTCTCTTTAGATCTTTATTTATATACAAAAATTTTAAAAACAAGAATACGTCATAATAAAATACTGATTAAAAACAAAAGTTTGACTGGCTTTATTTTCAACATATAATATGTGACGTTTAAATAGAAAGTGCTGATGTGAGAGTTGGATATCAAGATTTGTCTCTGTTACTGTATAAATACTCTTATTGTTTCAGAGATCTTTCTTATTTCTCTCTTTTCAAAGCAGCCAAACAGTTGTGGTTAAACTGAATACATTTGTCAGCAGGTTACATAATTGATATAAGAGATTGTCTAGATTTTACATATAGCACCTCTAAATAGCAGGGAAGTTATGATCCAAAAACAATCATGATTTGTGGGTTTTAAAAGTGCAGGAGGAACATCGCATAATGAGAGGTTACAAATAAGACATCTCACTGCACAGAGAGAGCTGTTTCAATTAATCACTTTGTATTTAAAAAAAACTTCTAAATCTGAACTATTAGTATTCATTCTCTGATACATTGTGTCCTATATGAGAGGGATTTATAACCAGCCATTGTGTGTATATTCACAGTAGGCCAAATCTGACTTTACTTAAAGTGTGACCACACAGAGTGTAAGTAAAATGTGCAGGCTATACATTGCATAGCGATAAGTTGCAGATAAGAAATCAAACTACACAGAGAGCGCTGTCTGAAACAATTGTTTTGTATTTAAAAAATATTGTAGACAAAATTATCAGTATTATCCTCTCTGATACATAGTATCTCATAAGAGGGCTATCTTAACCAGCAAATATGTGTATATCTACAGTGTGTGGGAGAGAAAAAAAAATTGAGGGGATATTTTGCCCTTAATATTAATCTGGTATAATCCAGAGTGTGATGGCATTCCTGCTAAGTATATTTAATTTATTGAAAAGTATAGCAAGTGCTATAACATAGACAGCAATTTCCTGATAGCAGATACAAGTAAAAACATAGTGAGTGCTATTTCCTGATGAGTAGCATCTTTCCTATTAAAGTATCATCTTGATTTAATATTTAAATACCTAATGTATAATAAATAATTTAAAGTATAGATGAAGTGATGTGCAAACTGTCAAGACAGGAATTACTTCACAGGATTTCCATGTTAGTGGCACAACAGGGTTTATGAACAGAGATAGCCTATCAGGGAGAAATTAGGGTTACCCCCTTATATCAGTTGTGTAACCTGCTTTCAAATTTATTCAGTTTAATCATGATTGTTTGGCTGCTTTGAAAATAGAGAAATAAGAAAAATCTCTGAAACAGTAAGAGAATTTATACATTGATATAGAAAAAGCTTGATATTCAAATCTCACATCAGCACTTTGCATTTAACCGTCACATATTATATGTTGAAAATAAGCCAGTCATCAAACTTTTGTTTTTAATAAAAATTCCTCATGTTAATAAATTTTTCTTATTGGTAAAATGACAGATTTAATAATCAGCACCTTCCCTGCTAATGACAATTTACGTAAACTCCAAAAACTAAGTATTCTTTGAAGATTGTTTAACAACATTTCATAATTTGTTTCTCCATTCAAGTTTTGGTCAAAGTATTTTTTTTTGGTTATTTCTTGGATATCCTCTCTCCAATCTCCAAACATCATGCTCTTACTCTTTGCCACATTAAGTTTTAACGCAGATTCTGTAGAAAACATTGGGCCCACAACATAATCCTACAAATCGAGGAATATGATGAGTACATACTATTCACGTCATCCATGTATGACACATAATTTACATGCTATCCTTTTTACCCTTGTATAAAGACACCTTTAATCACTTTATCTGCCAGTAGTTTGTTTAGAAATGGTTCCATTGCACAGATGAAGAGTATTGGAGACAAAGAACATCCTTGCCGAACGCCTGACTTAATAAAAATATCCTCTCCAATGTCTCTATTAATTTGTATATTACTCATCATATCTTTATACAATTCTTTGATTATATCAATTAATTTATGTCATGCCCGCCAGCTTTTGGCGACTACGCTCACCCCAATTCTTTCTCTCTCTATAGGTCGCAACTGTTTGTTCAGATCTCGACACCAGCAGACACTTCAGATGACAGCATAATTTCTGAAGAGACAGGCACCATCAGACCCCTTTCCTTAGGATCTCAGAATCACACACCATGTACTTTTGATTAGTACAAGCAGACTCCCACACTACCTTTGTTTAGTGTGTCCAAAATCAGACTGCCACTTCTTTATTTTTTAAAACACATTTTCAGATGACACAAAACACCAAAGACTTCCCCCCAGATCTAGCCCATCCTCCACATGGCTTTCTTGTTCTTATTACATATTTTTCGCCTCTTACAGAGCCATAAAACTAGATTCCCCCCATGACTAAACCCAGAGCCTTCACATGTGGCCGATCCCAGGGCCATATAAATTCTTTAGAATTATTTAATCCTTTGAATATCCCAGATATGTCTGTTCTGCTAGTACCTTCTGACCACATAAATAATAACTGATGAACCCTAAACAGTCCAGTGGCCCCTTCTGTTCATAACAGCTAGTTTCCCCCATCCTAGTGTGGCCAAGGAAATTTGTTCTGGGGGACAAATTTATAGCCACACTAATTTCACTTGTGTGAGTGATAGAGTTCGAATTGCCTCACAGTACACATTTCTTCCAATTCCAATGAGCACACAATTTTGGGCATAGCCTCCATGGCTCAAATGACAACCGCCTTCCCCGGGCCAAGGCACATGCCCCCTCCCTCCCCATCCATTGGGGAAAACAATTTATTTGAGCAACTGTATCTAAAACAGTCATTGGGCCTATTAGTTCACCCAGTCCAAAGGGTCCCAGGGTGGTACCCAGTCCACGTGACAGTTCCCAAGGTGCCATGGCTAGCCCTCTGACAGTTTTTATGAGCTGGAGCTCCTTCAAAGATCCACAGTCCATGACAGCCTTTTCCAAGGGCCAGTGAGTATAGATGCTCCCATCCAGACTGTTTGCTTGGCCTGGGTTCTGCCAACAGTCCTCAGTGCCAGGGTAATCAATACAGTCCAAGGGTGCCATTGCCATCCCACCCCCCAAAAACCAGGCCCCATGCACTCTCCTGCCCCACTGCATGGGTAAAAACACCCCCCTGGGGTGCCCAGAAAAATAGTAATTCCAAGGGGGAATGTACTGGACAGATCTGGAAGCCGGCACCCAATGTTGTGGCCTGGTCTAAAGACTTCACTCCTCTAGGTTGCATCTGGATCAGCATGTCACATCCCCCTCTCTCTGGAACCACCGCCTGGGCACAGAACTTACCTCCTTCTGAGTCCATGGCCACAGTGTTCCCTGGCAGGACCTCACAGCTCTCATCCAGACTTCCCCTTGGCCCATCAGTTTGAAATACATTCTCTGTCTTCTCAACAGCCTTGTGATTAGCAATTGTGCCCCAGCCATTTGGGTATGGCTGGCCCCCTTGGTCTGACACAGTCCCAAGGTTATTCTCTGTGTTCGCCCCTGTATCCATGGCTGGTTCCTGGACTGGAGTTATTCACGGGAACCCCATGCTAGGTTCACAATCCATCTCTGGTTCCTTCCAGAACTCTCCCAGGCCCTCCATCTGGCCTTCTATTCCTGTCTGAGACTCAGACTCCACTGCTTTTGAGATGTACCCATAATGTACCACCCTCATCAGTCCCAGTTGTAGCAAAAATTAACTGGGCCTGGCTTTTTTGTACCTCCATATTGGTATAGTCCTGGTCAGAGTCCATAATATCCTCTCCCCAGACCTCTGGTAACCAGTCCTCTTCCTCCCTGTCCGCCTGACATGGTTCCTCCCAACTGGATGGCCAAAACCCCTCCATGGATGCCTCATCCAGCAATTCAACATACTCAGCCTCCAGCTGCAGTTCTTGCTGAATCAGGGGTTCCAGCAAATTAGCCTCCGGGGACCACACACCATGTACTTTTGATTAGTACAAGCAGACTCTGACACTACCTTTGTTTAGTGTGTCCAAAATCAGACTGCCACTTCTTTATTTCTCAAAACACATTTTCAGATGACACAAAACACCAAAGACTTCCCCCCCAGTTCTAGCCCATCCTCCACATGGTTTTCTTGTTCTCATTACACATTTTTCTCCTCTTACAGAGCCATAAAACTAGCTCCCCCCTTCATGACTAAAGCCAGAGCCTTCACACATGGCCGATCGCAAGGCCTTATAAATTCTTTAGAATTATGTAATCCCTTGAATATCCCAGATATGACCATTAAGCAAGTTGTTAGTACCTTCTGACCACACATATAATAACTGATGAACCCCAAACAGTACAGTGGGTTCTTCTGTTCATAACAATTTAGATGGAAAATTCATATTTTTAAACACAGAGAAAAGGTAGGAGTGTGACACAGAATCATAGGCTTTTTCATAATCCAAACTCAGTAGATCAGCTGCCTGTTTTCGTGAAACAGTGTATAACAAAGTATCCCTAATGATATATAAACCATCAAGAATATTCTTTTAGGAAACCACCCAGACCTGATTCTCTTGTATTACGGAATGGAACACCTTTTTATAAGATTGGCGACCAATTGAAAATTACAGGTTAACAAGTGATTGGCCTGCAATTCTGAATATTACTTTTATCACCCTCTCACAACCTGCTTCTTCAATGGGGCTTGACAAGAACCTAGTTAAAGCCTGCTTCTTCAATGGGGCTTGACAAGAACCTAGTTAAAGCCTACCCCAACAGGACAGTGTAGTTCTTACTACCTCCGGTACAGAAGATTGCCTTAGGATATCAGGAATTAATTGATTAATGCACAGAATGACACTTACACCTTGTCTATGTAAGTAAATACCACTGACATACCTTTATTAATTGCCACATTTTAAACAATTTTCAAGCATACAGGCTGGCCATGCAGTAAACCCCATCCCTAAATAATAGACTGCTCCCTGCTTACTGGGAAAAAACATGTACCTCTGATGAGATCAGATCTCACGCTGTTGATTACGTTAACTTTAAACAATTGTTCTAACCACTGATGCAATAGCCTGCAGATTAGCTAATATGTTATGCAGAGCATAAACCAAGATACATACAGTATAACAGTGTAATCATATTTTAACCATAGGCAATAAAAAATACATAACTTTAACCAATCCAATACAAAAAGTATCAAATTATATTGCAATACTCATTATTAATCTCATTACTAATATATATATATATATATATATATATATATATAGATATATATATATATATAGATTAATAATTACTAACTTTAACCATAAACAGGATACCTTATTCCCAGTCCAGGCCCAAGCCATAGTCTAAAACAGTCCAGTCAGGCCCTGGGCAGGACAACTGCCCCTTTCTTTGTCAATGCAACATCCTGCCTATTATCTCCATCAGAGATAATAGGCAGCATGTTGCGGCATCAATATCACTGTCCTGTTGGACCCTTCAAGGCAGTACATGGAAAACAGTACATCCAGGCTAGATGGTCCAGCAAAAACTTGGGAGGATACTTTCCCAGCAAAACCCTCTCCTTCTAGGCCAGGGAGACCTCCTGACCTGCTGATTCTGGAACAGTACTCAGTCCCAGGTGTAAAATTGAAGAGCACAAGTGCCCCTTGCCATGCCTGAACTTTCTTTTGAATTAACTGAGTTGCCAGATTTGCAAAGTGGGCTAGTACCCTTCTCTGGTGTCATCCATGCCAGAGTAATGGGCAGTTCTGGCATAAGCTTTTGGAGTCCAGTAGCCAACCCCCCTCCCAAAAATCCTGGCCAGTGGCCCCTCCTTTCAAGTGTTAAAGGTACACCAACAGTGTCTGTGGGTAGCTGCAGGGGAGTCAATGTAGGGAGGCCAGGTGACAAGCCACACTCTGGGGTAATCCTGGGGCCCCATCCCCCCCAAGCAAGCCAGTACAAACAGCTGATGGAATTTACAGCCATAACTGGGCCTAGGGGACCAAAAGTGGTCAACATTCTTCCCCTCCCCATGCCTACTACTTCTCCTGTCCAGTGTTGGAGTCCCGGGAATTTAATGGTCTTTCTGGCTTACCCAATCCAAGTGGTCCCAGGGGCCTAGCCAGTTCCAGTAACTGCTCATAACGGATTATCCCTATCCCACCCCCCAAAAGCCAGGGCCAATGCTCCTTCTTTCTCACTTGGTTAGGGAAAACATTATTCTGGGGCATCCCATAAAACAATAATTCCACTAAGGACTGTACCTGCTGCATCTGCCAGTCTGTACTCTTTGTGATGGACTTGTCTGGGATTTCCACTTCTTGGGGCTGCGTTGTGCTCACTGTCTCCCATCCTCTTTTCTCTGGAACTACTGTCGGGGTTCAGCTCTCACCTCCCTCTAGCTCTTTGGTCTCTTGATCCTCCGTCAGAATCTCCTGGTTCTCTCCATCTGAGACTGAATGGTATGTAGATACAGGCAGCCCCTGAGCACTGGCTGTTACTGACTCCTGCACAGTCTGGAGAGCAGGATTGTTTGCTGTTTCTGCTCCAGGGTCTGTGGCTGGCTCCTGGACTATGGATATCCAAGGAAGCTCCCCACTAACCTTACAGTCCATTGGTAGGGTCCAGTGCTCATTAGGTTTTTCTCTGACTCTAGCAGCAGGGTAGCTTTCTCCCAGGTCTTCCCCTGGCACTGCTGTGGTTAGGCCCTGTGCCCATGCCTCTAATTGGGTGAGGCTCAGACCCCTAAAGATGGGGACCAGTTCTTTCTCTTCCCAGTTAACCCACTGCATTATGGAGTCCTTGTTAAATTGCCTGTAAACATAATTTCCCAGACAGTCCAGACCTTTCTCTTCTGACCCAACCTTGGAAAAATGTAGTTGAGTCCCTGTAGTCTCAGCTAGGTGGTGCTGTTCCATGCCTAACTGGCATGAGCCCCTCCCCCACCCGCCCACCCCCGACATCTGGGTGGCCACAACCTATCCAGGGATACTTTGTCTATCAAGGCTACATAATCCACTTCCAGCTTTAACACCTGTTGGAACAAAGGCCAAGGTAAGCTAGCTGTCTGGGAGCCTGGCTCCAGTGCTAGCATTTGACAACACTTGGAAAACAAACTCAGCTGTCTTCTTTAAGCCAAAATACGGATCCCCATAAACAATGTCCCAAAGTGCCTCCTCCATCCTCAATGAAAACAGGACCCCCATGAGGTATCCCAATAGGTCCCATCTAATAAGCATATTGATTCAACAGGGCGATCTCCTTATCTACCAGTTCCTTCAGACATTGCATTAGCTTGTAACCTGGCCATAGTCCCAGAAATGCCATCCATTTGTTTAGAAGGCCCATTCCTTGACAGCCCTTTCCAGTCACCACCAAATTCTCTGTCTCTATTGGGGATAAACACACCCTATCCACAGGAGCTGGGAAAGGGGCATTGCTTACTCCTCTCCACTCCTCCTGTACCTTCTGTATGATCTGTGTCCTTAGGTCCATCAATTGCTCCATAATAATATCCTCTGGAATGGCTGCTTTCCATCTCTGGAATCTCCTCCTCTTCTGTTGCAGACCTCTTTATAAGTTCCCATCTTACTGTACTCCACAGAGGTCCCAGCTCTGCCACCAATGTCACAACCTGGTTCTTCAATGGTGCTTGTCAAGAGCCTACTTCAAGCCTACCCCAGCAGGACTCTGTGGTTCCCCCTACCTCTGGTACAGAAGATGGCCTTATGATATCAGGAACACCATATAATCCCTTAGAATTAGGATTAATGCACAGAATGACACTTACACCTTGTCTATGTAAGTAGATAACAGTGACATGCCTTTATTAATTGGCACATTTTATAAAATTTTCTAGCACACAGGCTGGCCAATCAGTAAACCCCATCCCTAAATAATAGGCTGCCCCCTGCTTACTTGGAAAAACCCTGTACCTCTGATGAGATCAGATCTTATACTGTTGATTATATTAACTTTGAACAATTGTTCTAACCACTCAGACTATCTGCTTATTTGCTCAAGGCCCCTGTGAGGCCGGGGGAAGTCTTCACTAGAAAACAACACTGTACATAATAGGCTGCTCCTGCATACTGGAAAACCCTGTAAAAGGATTACCTATTAGACTACTGTTTGGGTGTTGGCTGATGCAATAGCCTGCAGAATAGCTAATATGTTGTGCAGAGCATAAACCAAGATACATACAGTATAACTGTGTAATCATATTTTACCATAAGCAATAAAAAATACATAACTTTAACCATAAACAGAATAATGTATTACCAGTTTAAGCCCAAGCCATAGTCCAAAACAGTCCTATCAGGCCCTAGGCATGACCCCCCCCCCCCCCCCCTTGAAATCTCCAGGTATTCCATCTCCAGAAACACAATTTCGACACAACTCTATCAGGTCTAATTTAATATTTACCAAAAAGGTCTTATAAAATTTAAAAGGGATCCCGTCCCACCCGGGGGATTTATTGTTAGCACCATTTTCCACAACTATCTTCACCTCTTCCTCAGTTACTTAAACCTGTAACCTTTTCCTGTTTTAAACCACATGGTAAAGATGATACAAACTCAATCACACTGTGCATCCACAGGTGTGGTATCATACAGATTGTTATAAAATGATGCAGGAGACACACCTCCCTCTTCCAGGACATGTATATCATTTTTCTTATACGTTTTTTTAAATAAATATTGGCTACATTTTTCTCCTTCTTCTATCTCCTTAATACGCAAGTAAAAAATATCTGTTTTGCCTATTTTTTCAATTTTATCTTTAATATCTCTTTTAGTCGCTGCTATATCACTGTCTACCAATATCCCTTGGTTTTTCAGTCTATATAACAGCTGTAACTTATTTTGCAAGGCTGTATACTGGTTCCTTTTTTCCAAAGCTCTGTCTAGCCACCTTAAGAAAAAAGGATTTTATTTCTCCTTTTACCATGTTCCCCCAATGAAAGTGAGACTTATAAAATCTTTTGATATATTACAAGCTTTTATAAACTGCGCAAAAACGTGCCACAATATCAGGATACTCTGGCAAGGAAGTATTCAGCTTCCAGTGCCCGGGTCCTCTTACCTTATCCCCTGTTATTGACACAAATGTTGACATAGTTTTGTGGTCAGAGAAGACATTGGTTTTGAGCGTTGCCTATTTAGGGACAAGAAAAGGAGACACAAAAACAAAATCTATGCAAGATTGGGTGAAATGGCCAGACCACGTATAGCCTATATTCTCTTTATGTAGACAACTCCACAGATCCATTAAACTGAAATCATTAACTATGTCATTCAGTGGTTTAGAGGTAATATCTGTTTCACTCTCACCTCTTTTCCTCTTTCTCCCCTCTGCCTGTAGGATGGTATTAAAATCACCTCCCAAAATAACTGGCTCTACTCTAGGGAGGAAAAAGCGAAGGTTTGTAAAGAACTCCTTCCTATCGGTTTTATAAGGAGAGGCATAACATTTACCTCTGAAAAAACATGAGAGTAACATTTCACCTTAACACACAATGCTCTACCAGTCATAATGTTGACATAATTCAATATTTCAAAGTCATGGGAATGAAACAGAATCCCCACCCCCACAGACTTCTACTCTTTTTTAAGTGTATCAAAATTATTATTAGCAGAAATGGCACATTCTTGAAGCAAAATAATGTGTGCACCTAATGTATGCAAATAATGCTGCCCTTCACGCTTGTGTCCTCATACATTGCATATTTAAGGATACAATTTTCTGAACCATTTTAACATTTATGGTTTATTCCTCTTGACCTCTAATTCAGAGACTTCTGAGCTTATAGACTCCTCATCTGATGTCCTGGAATCGACCTGTAGAAGTCCCTCTCCTGGTAATACAGGTGAACACATCTCTTCCATCGGACCATTAGGCTGGTCCTGCACCCTCTTTCTGATAATGGCAACCACACTGGTCCTGCACCCTCTTTTTGATAATGGCTTCTTGGCCTCTGGCTCATCTCCTCTGCACCCAAACTTCTTTTTGCACTCTCGTTTGTGTCCATCATAATCTCCAACGAGGCTTCAATGCCAGTCAGTCACTCCAGTCGTCTTTCACTCAAAGGCCCAGATGGACTGCTGTTCCAATGGAAAACCAGTGAACACAGAAGAAGAGGTGGAGGCACTTTCCTCCATTTGTAGGCAAACTGAACCATCCGCAACTGGTAATGTTAGAAAGCTGGCTTCTCTTTTTGTTCGCCAGAACAGGACGCTATTACGGTGTCATCATTTTGGGTTGCCATACTTGACCTCTCCACCTCGCGTTGCCGCTGCTGCTTTGAATCAGTAGGCTGAAGGGGAATCCGAGACCACTCGTCCTGGGAGCTCACTGGTTCATGATCTTCATCTCCCTCAATGGCGTCTTTTAAAACCGGAGCAAACTTCTGCGCCTCATCCTCCTCGGACTGCACCACAGTACTTGGTAGATCCGCCGGATTCAAAGCGATAACTCTTATTCTGTGAAAAAACAGCAGCCTCTGTGTAGGACTGTTGACTTTTAGGACAGTCTCTATACAAGTGATTGTCATCATTACAATAATCACACTTTTTGAATGGGCAGCTCTTAGTGTGATGCCGCTAAATGCCCATAACTCAAACATGAGTGACAAAACAGCGGCTGGTTTCTAAAATAAACACTACCTTTATCAGGACCTATCAAAAATACAGCTGGAGGTTGGCCCCCATGTCAGTATTCATCTTTCTTAAACCTGACTACGTACTGTCGTCTTTTTCCATTCCAGAAAATGTGGCTATTATTAAGTTTGCGAATGAAACGTATTTGGGAGCAATACGCCTGGGATATCCTCTTCCCTAACAAAAAGATTGAAAACATGTACTGTAATCAACACCTCTTCCTCAATGAAAAGGTACTCTGGTTTTATCCCTTCTAACTTAGGGTTGGAGGTGTGCATCTGGAACCAGATATGAATGTTTCTACATAGGTCAGTAGACCTAAATGTAAGGTAAAAAAAACAAAAACTTGAAAAGTCCTGCGCACACTTGTGCCCACTGCAATCTTGTGCCTTAAATTTTAAAATATCAAAAAAAAATCAGCAAAAACGTAAGTTTCTTTGACCTTCGCCCTTGCAAATTCCGCAACCAAGAACCAGACTGTGACCCAGAGTCGCGCCCAACAGGCCGACATGAAATCTCTCACAGCCATTGATACCTGCAAGTAAAGGGAATGCCTCCCCCTCCAATAGTAGCAGGACTCCAACCCCTAAGGGAAGAGGCCAAGGCCGAGGCGGAGGGTCCCTTCACTCGGAAACACTCGCTCGATCACCCTCGCAGCCCAAGAAGGAACATCCAATAGCCAATAGCAGCAGAGACTCCAACCCGCAGGAAGGAGTCCCAGGCCAACTACTAGGGGTCCACTTTGCTTAACCTTCCGACTTTCACTGCAAGCAGGTCTAGTCACAAGGCCGAGAAGCGACCTGACAAAAGTCATTTAAAAAAAATCGTTTTATTGAAAGAATTAGTGTAGAACTTAGAGAAAAAAAGCTACTGCTGCCTTTTTATTGCATTCCCCTAAATTAAGGCACCAGATTAGCATACGGCTTATACAGCCCTATGCTAATCCCAGAAAAAGCAATTGTGAGTCGCTTTACTGAAGAGTCAACCCTACCTACAGTAGCTATCCACCCACCTCTAAAACATTGCCAGCAAACTGCTCTAGGTCACTGCTAAAAGTAAATTTCATGACACAGCCAAAAGGCAGGGCATACATCTCCATCTGGACCACCACGACATGTCTAAATTTAAATTTCCCGCCATGCTACTGTTCAATTTAACGTCTAAAATTAACCCCTATCACACATGGGGTTCTACACAGACCCCTGTGAGCCCTTAATTAACTCCATAAGACTAATAAGGTTCTATATTGGACAAGGACCCACATGATTCTAAGTCTAAGCACTACTCGACACTACACTTTTATACCCTCTCAAAAACTAATACATTTTAATTAACCCCCCACTACCCCATTATTATTATTATTATTATTATTATTATTATTATTATTATTAACTTATATTTGTAACGCGCCAACATATTCCGTAGCGCAATACAGGGGATAAAAAAAACAAGGAAAATACAGCATTAACAACCTTCCAAAAATAGAGAACCCTGTTTTGAGCTTAGAATCTTTGCAGAAAGTGCTTTTTCCCAAAGCATCCTAGAAGACTGAAAACTCGCCCCTTACAATCTAAAGGGAATGGAAGGGACTTACAATCTAAAGGGAATGGAAGTGACAGAAATCAGGGAAAGATTAAACAGATAAGGAATAAAAAGGATCAGAAGAGAAGTGAAAGTTAGAAAGGTTTTTCATTTAGAGGGAGAGAGAAGGAACAGAGGTGAGGGCTCTAGCATTTAATATGTTGTCTGTCCCTAGTGGTGAGCCCCTATAAACCCCCCTGTTTACAACCCAGAGTTGAGAGGTCACCTGTACTTCAATTTTTTCATTCTAGGTTGTGCCTTTTTTGTTTAATCTCAGCACCTAGCAATTCAATTCAGATCCGGACATCATCAGATCCTTTTGGTTAGAATCCAAGAAGAACACATGCACAGTTGCTTAGTGCAAAACAGACTGACTTTATTCTTTCTTTTCACAGATATATCAAACATAACAAGACTTCCGCCACATAAAACCCTCCCTGTTAGAGGAAGTGTGACCGCCTCACCCCATCAGTAGGCCATAAACTGCCCTCCTTGTTTTGCTGTGCTGTCAGGAATGGTGGCGGTTTACACAGTTACACCCATTCTCAAGAAGCCCTCTTCTGACCCAGCTTCTGCCTCCAACTATCGCCCTATCTCACTACTTCCCCTTGCGTCTAAACTCCTTGAGCGGCTGGTTTACAATCGCCTCACTCAATTTATTTCCGCCAATTCCCTACTTGACCCCTTCCAATCTGGCTTCCGGTCCCAACACTCTACAGAAACAGCCCTTACAAAAGTCACTAATGACTTGCTAACCGCCAAATCAAAGGGTCACTACTCTATTCTAATTCTCCTGGATCTCTCTGCTGCCTTCGATACAGATGACCACCCTCTTCTAATCCAAATTCTCCGCTCTTTTGGCATCCAGGACACAGCTCTTTCATGGTTCAAATCCTATCTTAAAGATCGTACATTTAGTGTCTCCTTCTCTGGCACCTCTTCTTCACCTCTCCCTCTGTCTGTTGGCGTTCCCCAAGGTTCTGTCCTAGGCCCCCTCCTCTTCTCCATCTACACCTCCTCCCTTGACACCCTTATAAAATCCTTTGGATTTCAGTATCATCTCTATGCAGATGATACTCAAATCTACCTCTCTGCACCTGATCTATCCCCCTCTCTTTTAGCTCAAGTTTCCAACTGCCTCTCTAGCATATCCTCCTGGATGTCCACCCGTCAACTCAAACTCAACATGTCTAAAACTGAACTTCTAATCTTTCCACCCTCTACTACAGCTTCCACGCCTCAAATATCTCTCACTGTTGACAACACCATCATCGCCCCTACCTCCCAGGCCCGTTGTCTTGGGGTTCTACTGGATCCCGCCCTCTCTTTTATTCCTCACATCCAAGCAATAACAAAATCATGTCAGTTTCACCTAAAAAACATCTCCAAAATTCGTCATTATCTTACAGAAGACACAGCTAAAATTCTAATACACTCTCTCATCATATCTCAACTCGACTACTGCAATTCCCTCCTTGCTGGCCTCCCCATCTCTCGTCTGTCTCCCCTCCAATCCATAATGAACGCCTCTGCTACACTCATCTTCAATACCAAACGATCAGTGTCTGCAGCCCCTCTCTGTCAATCACTCCACTGGCTTCCCATAGCTTCCCGAATCAAATTTAAAATCATGACCCTAACACATAAAGCCCTCAACAACAGTGCACCCCCTTATATCTCTGCTCTTGTTTCAAAATACTCTCCCAACCGGCCCCTTCGTTCTGCTAACGACCTTCTTCTTTCCTCCTCTCTCATCACCTCCTCTCACTCCCGTCTTCAAGACTTTTCTCGTGCTTCCCCATCCATTTGGAACTCCTTGCCCGGCTCCATTAGATTATCTTCCTGCCTCAAAACCTTTAAGAAATTATTAAAAACACACCTGTTTAAAAAATCTTATCATCTTCAGCCTTTACAAATGTACAACTGAACATTCCACAGCTTAATAACACTCACACCCACAATCTACAGTACAACACACAGACCCCTCCACTTTACTGAACCAATTGCTTTCAATTGTATTTGTCACCCTCTTGTATCACACCTAAACCCTTAGGGCCTCATTCTATTAGCGGCCGCAGACGTTGCGGGGCCGCAAGGACCGGCCGCAAGCTATTCGGCTATTCTATTCCCATCCGGCCGGGGGCTCCGGCAGGCTTGCGGCCGGTGCCTTGCTATCTCTTGCGGCCGCTCGCGCCGGAGGAAAGCCTTTGATCTAAAACGGCCACAAGAGTTTCGGCCGTAAGAAATTCCTATTTGCAATTCAATTGCTCCGGGAACCCTCTCTGCAAGGCTAAAAACGAGCCGCAGCTTACTTGCAGGAAAGAGGTCCCGCTAGCACCAATTAAGCACATAAAATAGCTCAAATAAAGCCATCCTGCACTTTGAGAAGACTATCAGTGGATTTTAGGTGTTAGAAAAAATAGCACATAATTATCCTATACTCAAATCCGTAAAATATTTTATTTTTAATATCCGTAAAATATCCATGTAAAAAGTCCAGAGTGCTTGGAGCACCTCAGACCCGCCCACGCCGCAGCCGGAAAATAAACAGTTAATTTGAACTCGGGTTTGGGCTGATGTGCAAGCTTGAGAGTGGGTTACTTTTAATCCTCATGTACCCCAATATGATCCCTAGCATTTACAGAGCTGTACAGTGCAGGCTTGAATTTATTTTTGACTTTGTAGATTTCTGAGCTTACGGCCGGTTCCAAGATATGCGGCCGGCCGTAAGAGGAGATCCTTGCGGGGCCGTATAATAGAATTGCGAGTTAACAGAACCCCCGCAAGGAATCGCAGCCTTACGCCCGATTTACGGCCGGTAATAGAATGAGGCCCTTAGATTGTAAGTTTGCGAGTTTTCAATCTTGTGTCAGGCCTTGGAAACAAGCTCTATGTACATTTGATTTTATGCTCAAAAACAGGGCCCTCCATTATTTACAAGGTGTTTAATTTGTTTTCTGCTATGTACTCAACCCCTGTACAGCGCTACGGAATATGTTGGCGAGATATAAATAAAGATAATAATAATAATAATAATCTATCTGGTTGAGCTTATCAGCTTTTACATCTATCAGAGGCCAGAGAGAGTGGATGCCTGGCCGCTTTTATATAAATTCTTGTAGAAACTTAACCCTTTGTTGTCCCACTAACAATCATGGCAGAAAATGTATCTCCGCTAGTAACAGGTAAGATAACATTATTTACATATTGTATTTATTATTTCTTTTAATAGTGTGTTTTTTTATGTATTCTTTCTTCTTTTCACTGTAATGTGTTTTTATTTTCTGTAAGTCTTTTTTTATTTTTGGTAATGTAGGTTTTACTATTTTGGTAATTAGTGAGATGTTTTATTTTCTGTAAGGAGAGGATTTGATTTGGGGTTAGTTATTTAATTGGGGGTTAGATAGTAAATTAGGGGAGATAGGTAGTTAATTAGTAGGGGTGAATTAATTAGAGGGTGTTAATAAGATGGGTATTGGTATAGTTAATTATAAGGGTTTAATAGTTAATCAGACAGAGAGCTGCAATAACACAAACACCTGTTGGGAAACCCCCTAAAGTGAATCATTTTTATTTCTTGTTTGCTTCTGGGAGAACTGGCAGGGGGACCATCTGCAGAGACAGGGGTGGCACACCCAGAGTAATATAAACAGAGAATTAACCATAATAACCGTGCAGCTGTAATTTAAGGAAACCTGCATAAGTGGACAAATTCAAAAATTAGCAAACTCCGAATTTTAGCAAGGAAGAGGTGCTATATCACCATCTTGTGGACCTACAAAACAATTGCAGCCTGACAAGTAATACAAAGGCAAGCTCAAAACCTGTTTTGGATTTATTTATACAGGACTTTTACCTGCATAGCAGGGTGCCTTATCGTGTCTCAAACAGTTAAAACAAACATACTTTTTTACAAAAAGACAGATATTGCCTGATTGGAAACAGAAGCTGCTCAACATCGCCTGCTTTATTTTTTGATGCAAGAAGATAAGATTATGCCCACTATGTAAGCCCACCCCATACTCCAGTTATGCTGGCACAATCTAGAGCAAACTTACTTACCTGAAGAATACTAAATCTAAGCTAAATCTCATGTTTAAAGCCCATAAAAAAGGAATGGCTGGTTTCTCAACAAGAAGGGCTGCTGAGTCTATACAGGACTTTTGTACAACAAAACAGGCTCCCAGTCTCCCCGACAACCTCCTGTGACACCTGAACATTTACCAACATATACTATGGAGCCTAAAGCACCCATCACAAAGGCGGATATACCAGATTTAAAAGATCTGATTTCTTCATTTAGAATGGAAATTACAGGGGAAATCAAGAAAGTGGCAGCAGAACTCACTGGAGAAATAAAAGCTGTTGATTCCAAGGTGACTAAGCTGGAAGCAAAATATTATAACCTATTACAGGCGCATACACAACTAGAGGATGAGGTGTCGGCTTTGAGAGATGAACAACGCCAACTTCAATATGCGCAAGATCTGGAAAATCGTTCCCGCCGTCAAAACGTCAGAATCCGAAATTTAGCAGAAACAATCACAGATCTGCCAAACTATATGATGGATCTCTGCAAAACTTTGCTACCCATCTTGTAAGAAGACGGCTTCAGACTAGATTGCATTCATAGAGCGCGTGTGGGACGTCCTGCCTCTGTAGAAAGACCTAGGGATGTGATTGCAAAATGTCACTATTACACAACCAAGGATCTCTTTATGAAGGCAGCAAGAAGCGGCATTCTAGAGATTGCAGGTGGCCAACCTAGCATTTATGCTGATCTTTCCCCGACCACCTTGTATAAAAGGAGACTATTCAAACCGCTGTTGGAGATAGTTTTAGCCCAGGGATGGAGATATACTTGGGGATTTCACTTTAAGTTGAACATTCTGAGGGAACCTCAGGGTTCATTAAGGAATTTTTCCACTTATTAGACTTCAACTGCATTGTTATAGTCACTTAAGTATTAATGTTTTTTTTTTAAGAAGTGCCCCAAAGGGGTTTAATTTTGTATATTTTCCTAATTTTATTATTTATTTATTTTATTATTTTATTGTTTTTTGGTGAGACACCTGTGTATCTTATTGAAAAGAAACCTGGTTCCTCACCGTAGGTTTTAGGAGGACTGCTCTTTGCTCTCCTCAATTTAGTTCAAATTAAACATTGTTTTGTGTATTTTTATTATATTTAACAATACATATATATTTGAGTAATTATCTATTTACATACTATTAGACGGATATATTGCACTGCAAAAGTACGTGATTGTTATTGCACATTATTGCTTTAATATTTTCTACATTTCTTTCCTACTTCTTCCTGTTTTTTCTCCCTCTTTTTTACCCCCTCTTTCCCTGCTCTGCTTATCTCTTGACCTGTGTGGAGTTCTGCAAGCCAATAGTTCCCAGTGGAGTGCAGTCCTTAGGTCATCAGCCCTCTGCAGATAACATGCCTATCAAAGCCCCTATTTTCTGACGGGCGATCGGCGTAGGTGGTGAGTAATGGCTTTACACATAGCATCTCATAACGTTCAGGGGGTTAAATGAGCCGGTGAAGCGAGGGGTTGCCCTGGGTGAAAACAGTCGTATGAGTTTAGACATTGTCATGATACAGGAAACCCATTTTAGGAAGAATGCTATCCCAAGGTATTGGGGGAAACATTTCACACAAACATATCACTCTACTGCTCCAAAAAAAAAAGAGTGGTGTCAATTCGGATACACAAAAGGCTGAACTTCCAACACACTTCCACCAATAGAGATCCGGAGGGGAGATTTATTCTAGTACAAGGTACCATTAATGAACGTAAACTTTCACTGTTAAATGTATATGCCACAAATGCTGGGCAATCAGCATTTTTTCGTAGAGCGTCGGCTCAAAATACACCTTTGATACTTCTCTCTCTTGATGCAGAAAATGCCTTTGATAGAATTGACTGGGTGTACATGGCCGAGACTTTACATAAGTTTGGACTAAGTGATAAGCTGGTGAAAGGGTATCTTAGCACTGTATTCGGCCCCAAAAGCATATGTGGCATATCAGGGATAAAAATCTTTATCTTTTTTCGTACTATTCCAATGGCTGTTCGCACCAAGGACCTCTCAGTTCTTCAGGGGGCAATCCCTCGCTTCATTTGGGATTGTAAAAGGCCTAGAATAAATATGAAGGCCATGATGGCATCTAAAGCTAAAGGAGGGTTGGCTGTGCTGGATTTACTCAAGTATTATAAAGCTGCCAGATTAGTCCAAATCACCAAGTGGTTTGGTAAGGAACACCTACCAGCGTGGGTGGAGATAGAGAAATATATATTTGAAGAAAGTGGCCTTCACCTTAGACAAGTATTATGGCTTTCCATACATTTTAAATTGGGTAATTCTTCCCTTCCCAAATGCATGGTTCAGTCTTTGGCAGTTCTGACTCAGAAGAATAAGAGAATTCCGCTTGTAGAAGCAGGTTCTTGGCTTACCCCACTGTGGTTATTTCAGAAGTCAGCATCAATAAATAGATTTTCACAGTTTAAATGGTGGATAGATAATCATTTACGATTGCTGCTGATCTGTTAATGGAAAATCGACAATGGTCCCCTACAACATTTAGAGACCTACATCATTTGCCATTAAAGGAATGGCTTAACTTATCCCTGATACATATTAATATATCTGGGGTAATAAAACTTAACTCTGCTGCTAAGGTCACTCCATTCGAAAAAATGTTGTTTTAACAACCCTAATGGCAAACGGAATATCTCCATTATTTATAATTACTTAAGGGACCTAACCACACCGTCCAAACTCCACCATCAACATTCTTGGGAGTCGGAACTCGCCATTGATATAACTGATGCACAGTGGAATAAGATACATTAGCAGGCCACAGGCTCCTCACTAAATATTATGCTTAGGGAAAATGCACACAAGACCATATTGCGGTGGTACTTAACACCAGCTAGGATGCAGATTTCTCACCCATCAGTGTATGGTAACTGTTTTAGGGGATGTTACACTCTGGGCACCCTTAAACATGTTCTCTGGGACTGCCCTCAGATCGCCCACATTTGGTTGGAGACCTATGATATTTTGGAGAGACTATGGATCCCCAAAAGCCAGAAGAAGCTCTCTTAGGCCTCCCCATAGAGGGTCTCAGTAAAGAGGCTCAACTCTTATCACACAAAGTGTTTTTAGCAGTGAGGATTATGTTAGCCAAAACATGGAAATCGGCACTACCAGAATATAGTGCAGTTTTGATTAAACTTAAATGTATATATAACATTAGCGTTATCTCAGCCAACTTGGACCAATCATATAGGAAATGGGCCTCATGTTGCGACACTTGGATTCTTAAGATTGGGTGGTAAATATGTAGAGTAGGATAATAGTTTAGGATGCCCCCTTTAAGAACAAACATAACTCTGAACTCCTCCTTTTGAACCTCTCTTACCCTTTTTCTTCTTTATTCTCTGTCTACTCTTATAAGCTTTTAGCCTATACGGTTGTACTTTAACACGTACATATGCGTGTATTATGCTTTCAGCTTAACTTAAAACAGAAATAACAAAAAGGTCAAAGTTAGGTTTAAAAGGTTATATGTATGTGTTGTCATTTATTAAGTGTTCTGGTTATGTTACTAATGTTTTATTTTTGAATTTGAAGTGTTATGGAATTAACCTTGTATTCTTAATAAAAAAATATATTAAAAAAAATAGTTAATTAGAGAGATTAATTAATTAGAGGGGTTAATAGTTTTTTTAGTGGGGGTAACATTATTTAATTTATGGGGGTTAAATAGTTAATGGAGGGGTTAATTAGGTAGTGAGGGGTGTTAATTAGGTAGAGATGCGGTTATCTAGGTGTAGATAGGATTAATTAGGTATAGATATGGTTAATTAGGTGTAGATGTGGTTAACTAGCAATAGATAGAGTTAATTAGGAAGTGGGGGTTAATAAGGTAGTGGGGGTTATAAGGTAGAGAATGGGTTAATAAGGTAGTGGATTAATTAAAATGTATTAGTTTATTGGGGAATAATAATGTTGTATAATAGTGTATAACAGGAAGCAAAGGTTTGTTGTAAATGGAACATGCTCAGATTGGACTAATGTGGTAAGTGGGGTTCCTCAAAGTTCAGTATTAGGTCCTCTACTTTTTAACATATTGATTAATGATGTAGAATGATGTAGAACTTTCCCTACAAAAGGATTTGCATAAATTAGAGAAATGGGCGACTAAATGGCAGATGAGATTTAATACAAATAAATGTAAGTTTATGCATTTGGGAAGGAAAAATAGCCATGCAATTTATAATCTTAATGGAGCAAATCTATGGGTATCTGATATTTAAAGAGATTTTGGAGTATTTGTGGACAACCACCTAGGTAGCAGTGCTCAATGCCAAGCAGCAGCTGCAAAGGCAAGTAAAATATTAGCATGTATTAAGAAGGGTATAGAAGCAAGGGAAGCAGATATAATTCTGTCACTATACAAATCCCTAGTACGCCCTCATTTGGAATATGGAGTACAAGTTTGGGCACCACTTCATAAAAAGGACATTTTAGAGCTGGAAAAAGTACAGAGAAGGGCAGTTAATAAAGAAGAGGGTGGGTTAATTAAAATATATTAATTTATTGGGGTATAATAATGTTGTGTAGAGTAGTGCTTAGACTTAGTGTCATGATGGTCCTGGTGGACTCTCATGGCACTTATAGTGTAAATGTTATGGGCGTTTATTGTCCCATAAGAGTCTATATAGACCCCAATGGGACTTATGGTTAATGAGGGTCTCTGTATAGACCCCCATGAGTGATAGGGGTTAATTTTAGGTGCCGCAGGGGTAATTATAGTACCCCGGCGGCAAGGTTTAAATGTAATAGTTAATTTAAGGACCAGCTGGGCAAAAAAGTTAAA
Organism: Discoglossus pictus; assembly: GCA_027410445.1. Classification (NCBI taxonomy): domain Eukaryota; kingdom Metazoa; phylum Chordata; class Amphibia; order Anura; family Alytidae; genus Discoglossus; species Discoglossus pictus. The sequence goes on from CM050165.1 coordinate 161,375,657, forward strand.
TTTTTCAACTAGGGTTGATAGTGGGGGCTCTGCAGGGGTCCTGTTTCGGACCTCACATGATGGGGGGTTCATTTTAGGAGCCCCAGGGGGTACTTGTAGTACCCCCACTGCGGGGTTAACACTTTAAATGCTATGAGTCATTCAAAGACCAGCAGCAGGGGTTAAGTAATAGTGCAGGTCCTTTAAGGACTCACGCTGCAGGTGGGGCTTAATGTTAGGTTCCTAGCTCAGTGGCGTAGCTAGAGTAAACGTCACCCGGGGCGGTCCGTTCAAATGTCACCCCAGTGACCTGCGACTGCGAGGCTAGCTGCACTTAGACTGCAATGTGCGCCGCAGGCGCTCATCGCAAGGCTTGTGGGAGAGGCTTCAATGCCTCCCATGTCTGTCCCCTTCCTCCTCCTTTCAGAGGCCCACACTGCTCCCCCTGCCCCACTGATGCTCCCCCTGCCCCACTGATGCTCCCCCTGCCCCACTACCTGGTTCCAATCCTGCCAGCAGCGCCGCACTCACCGTCTTCTTCTCTGCGCCGACCGTCCTCCAGCCAGAACTACTTCCTGGATCAAGCCGCGAATCGCGCAGGCGGGATGCCCATGCGCAATGCAAGGCTTGATCCAGAAAGTAGTTCCGGCCGGAGGATGGGAGCCACAGAGAGGGTGAGTGCGGCACTGCTGGCAGGGTTGCATCCAGGTACAAGACACAGGGGAGGGAGAGGAGGGGGGAAAGGAGACAAGGGAGGCAGAGGAAGTGGAATTTTCAGACTATTTTCGCACCTTAGCCTGGCTGAAAAATGTTGTTGGAGGTGACATAGTGTCACCCTCCATATGCTGTCACCCGGGGCGGTCCGCCCCCCTCGCCCCCCCTTAGCTATGCCACTGACCTAGCTTATGGCGGTTAATAGGTGATTTTGCTATGTATAATTGTGTTTTTCTTGCAATGCTGTTGTTAGGAAGGTGTTAAGGTACATATTCACTGGGGCTATTATTTATTTCATATTTGCTTGGTCAGATGATTTTCTCTCTTTCCCTTAAATTTAATTCTGAAGTTTGCAATAGGAAGCTCGTGATCTGAGCAACAGTAAGCTCTGTGTCTTGTTTTTGCTGAATGTATAAAGCTATATTGAACGTGTGTTGATATCCAAGTGTGGAGCTGTCTCTGAGGCTGTTGGAAGAGGCTTTTTATTTGTTGTTGTTATTTACTCTCAGTGACCCTATGGACCGCAACACGCCAGGTATATCTGTCAGTCGCTGCTTCTCTGAGGTAGATTAAGTTCATGTTCATTGCTTCAATGATCTCATCTATCCATCTCCACATCTCGGTCATCCCCTTCTTCGCGTGCCTTTAATCTTTCCCAGCATCAGAGTATTTTCGAGGGAATCTTGTCTTCTCATGATATGGCCAAAATATTTGAGTTTCAGCCTGATGATCATAGCTTCCAGTGAACAGTTTTCTTGATTTCCTGAAGTACTGATTTATTGGATCTTCTCTCAGTCCAAGGGAGAGAAATTCAAAGGCATCAATTCTATGACGCTCAGCTTTCTTTATGTTCTAGCTTTCACATCCTTATGATACTACTGGGAATACCATAGTTCTAACTATGCAAACCGTTGTTGATAGTTTAATGTCTTTACTTTTTACTAGCTTGTCCAGACTTACCATAGCTTTCCTCCCCAGAAGCAAACATCTTTTCATTTAATGGCTACAGTCACCATCTGAAGAGATCTTGCATCTACTTCTTCCCCATCTATCTTCCAGGAACTGATATTGCTGTTTGCCATGATCTTTGTCTTTTTAACACTGAGCAATAGGCCAGCTTTTGCACTCTCTTCTTTTATCTGCATTAATAGGTCCTTTAGTTCCTCCTCACTTTCAGCCATCAGAGTAGTATCATCTGCATATCTGTGGTTGTTAAGGTTTCTTCCAGCAATATTCATTCCGGCTTTGGATTTATCCAGCCCTACCTTACGCATGATGTACTCTGCGTATACATTGAATAAATAAGGTGACAATATACAACCTTGTCGCACTCCTTCTCCGATCTTGAACCATTCTGTAGTCCCATATTCGGTTCTGACTTTGGCTTCTTGGACGACATACAGATTCTTTAGGAGGAGGATGAGATGATCTGGTACTCCCATCTCTTTAAGGACATGCCACATTTTGTTGTGATCCACACAGTCGAAGGCTTTAGAATAGTCTATGAAGCAGAAGAAAATGTTTTTCTGGAACTCTCTTGCTTTCCCCATTATCCATCGGACATTGGCAATTTGATCTCTTGTGCATGGGCGGAGCTACCACCGGTGCAACCGGTGCCTTGCTCCGAGGCCGCTGGTGTGAGGGGCCGCTGCAGACCTCCTGCAGGTTCCCTGTGGCCCCCGCAGGTCTTCGGTGGCCCCCACAGCATTCAAGGGGCCCACAGGTCTTCTGTGAACCCCGCCAGCCCACTGTGGCCCCTGCGGTCCTCAAAGGGCCCCCAATGGTCTTTTATGGCCCTCGCTGGTCCTCTGTGGCTCCCACAAGTTTTCTAAGTATGCAACAGGTCCCCTATGGCCCCTCTGGTCCCCAGTGCCTCCTAAGGCCCTCAATACCCCTTATGTCCCCTGACGACCTCTGTGGGGTCCCAAGTGGCCCCTGAAGCCCCTTGTGGCCACATCAAGTTACAGGGCCCCAAAAAAAGCCATGTGGCCCCCATGGATCCTCTGTGGCCACCTGTGGACCTCCTGTGAGTCCCATGTGGCCCCTGCAGCCCATTATGACCTACTCTGACCCCCCACAGACCCCAGGACCCCCCTGCAGGCCCTGTGGCCCTCTGTGTTCCCCCTCAGCCTCCTGTGGCCCCTCGTGGACTTCTGCAGCCTCCCATTAGCCCCCTGTGTTCCCCCTCTGGCTCCTGTAGCCCCTTACTGACCCGGTCCATCTTTAAACCCTTGTGGCCCCCTCGGTCCTTGCAGGCCTCTGTGGCCCCCGCAAACCTCTGCAGCCTTTGTCGGCCCTCTGGCCCCTTCTCACTTCTCACCATATACCATGTGGGAATAAAAGTAAAAAGAGTAAATGAAATCCAACATGGCTTAACAATGATTTAAAGATCAAGATACAGAGTAAAAAACAGGCATTTAAATTAAACAAACAAGAGGGGACAGAGACTGCTTTACGTGAGTACAAGGAAATCAATAAGTCTTGAAAAGGTCTATTAGACTGCAACTAATTTTTCATTTTCTATTTTAGCCAAAGGAGAGTAAGAATAACCCTAAAATATTTTTTAAGTATATAATTGGGAAGAAGGCCAGGAAGGAAGCTATAGGAACATTTCCTATCTTGAACCATTCTGTTGTCCCATATTCGGTTCTGACTGTGGCTTCTTGGACGACATACAGATTCTTTAGGAGGAGGATGAGATGATCTGGTACTCCCATCTCTTTAAGGACATGCCACATTTTGTTGTGATCCACACAGTCAGAGGCTTTAGAATAGTCTATGAAGCAGAAGAAAATGTTTTTCTGGAACTCTCTTGCTTTCCCCATTATCCATCGGACATTGGCAATTTGATCTCTTGTGCATGGACGGAGCTACCACCGGTGCAACCGGTTCCTTGCTCCGTGGCCGCTGGTGTGAGGGGCCGCTGCAGACCTCCAGCAGGTTCCCTGTGGCCCCCGCAGGTCTTCGGTGGCCCCCACAGCATTCAAGGGGCCCACAGGTCTTCTGTGAACCCTGTGGGCCCACTGTGGCCCTTAAGGGGCCCCAAGGGTCTTTTATGGCCCCCGCAGGTTCTCTGTTGCTCCCACAAGTCTTCTAAGGATGCAACAGGTCCCCTGTGCCCCCAAGGGCCCCCTCTAGTCCCCAGGGCATCCTATGACCCTCAATACCACTTATGTCCCCTGCAGACATCCTATGTGTCCCCTGTGGCCCCAGCAGCCTCTTATGATCCACTGTGGCCCCCCACAGGCTCCAGGACCCCCTGCAGGCCCTGTGGCTCTCTGTGTTCCCCCTCAGAATCCTGTGGCCCCTTGCGGGAATAAAATTCCATGTGGGAATAAAAGTAAAAGGAGCAAATTACATCCAACATGGCTTAACAAGAATTTAAAGATCAAGATACAGAGTAAAAAATAGGCTTTTAAATTATACAAACAAGAGGGGACAGAGACTGCTTTACGTGAGTACAAGGAAATCAATAAGGCTTGCAAAAGGTCTGTTAGACTGCAACTCATTTTTCATTTTCTATTTTAGCCAAAGGAGAGTAAGACTAAACTTAAAAAAATTTTAAGTATATAATTGGGAAGAAGGCCAGGAAGGAAGCTATAGGAACATTACAATGTGAAACAGACTGTCTGACAATTAGTGACCAGGAATAGGCAGATGAGCTAAATAGGTTCTTTCCTTCGGTATATACAAGGGAGGTACCTGTAGTTAGGACACTGCAACATAATGGGGCTACACTACCATCATTAAATAATTGGTTAACGCAGGAAGAAATCCAAAAGAGGTTGGAAAAAATAAATGTTAACAAAAGCTCCGGGTCCTGATGGAATACATCCAAGGGTACTGAGGGAACTGGGTTCTGTAATAGCCAAACCATTATATTTAATTTTTCAAGATTCACTCAACACAGGGTCTCTACCAGATGATTGGAAAAAAGCAGATGTGATACCTATTTTTAAAAAGGGAGCAAGAGCAAATCCGGGGAATTATAGACCAGTGAGCCTCACTTCTGTAGTGGGGAAGCTTTTAGAAGGGTTAATAAGGGATAATATACAAAAATATATCTATTTGAACAGGATTATAAGTAGGAGTCAACATGGATTTATGAGGGATAGTCATGTCAAACAAATCTAATTAGTTTCTGTGAGGAGGTTAGTAAGAACCTGGATCAAGGCAACTCTTTTTAGATTTTGAAAGGCTTTTGATACAGTGCCACATGGGAGACTATTGTGCAAACTAAGGGACACAGGAATTGCAGTAAATATCTGCACATGGATTGAGAGCTGGCTAAAAGACAGGAAGCAAAGGGTTGTTGTAAATAGAACATACTCAGATTGGACTAATGTATTAGGTATTACTGGAAAGTATTGTCTCCATTTTTTCTGATGACACGAAGTTGTGCAATGTAATAAAATCAGAAAATGATGTACTTTCCCTCCAAAGGGATTTGCATAAATTAGAGAAATTGGCAATTAAATGGCAGATGAGATTTAATACAAATAAATGTAAACATTTGCAAAAAAAAATTGCACTGGGGTCCCCCATGCACTAGCTCCACTGCCAGAGACCTATGTTTTAATCCAATAAAGAGCAGTACTAATGAGAGTGGTAGTCCACCCACCAAGAAAGTCTCTGCTTCTTGCCAGGTTCCCCTACTCCCTGAGCCTAGGTTTTCTGTACCCATTTCAATTCCTTGCGACTTCACTCTCAGGAGGGGGTGTGTGTATGTGTCTGCACATCAAATAAAACCAAGAAAAGTAGAGACTACATTTGCTCGCACCACCACAACCCCATCTCTATAGACAGGAAGCGCCCTCCTGATTGGGCCATCTGAATAGCCCAGGCACAGGGGTGTAGGAGCCAGAATAATTCTGGGTGGGAGATATAGCTCATTGTATACACAGGCAATAAAATAGCTTACATATACATACATAGAAACATAGAAAAATCTGGAGAATAGTTATTCCCACCATCCCCCCAGTTCCTACACCCATTCTCGGGCAGGGAGTTCGCTATGTGAATGGGCATGTTGCTTTCCCAGCATTCAATCACGGCAAAGGCGGCATAAGAAGCACATAGCACAGCGGGATAGCGCATGCGCGTAGCGCGGTGGGGAAGGGGCAAAAAAGACAGCGGGAGTGAAAAAGGGGGGAACAGACACATTGAAGGGAGGGGGGGAAACAGACACAGGGGGCAGAGAGTGGGAAGAAGCTCACAGTGAGCGCCAAAGGCGCTCATTGAGGACCTTGCGATGAGCGCCGAAGGACCAAAAGACCAGGCGTAGAGATGGCAGGATACAGAGGGACCATGATTAGAGATGGCAGGATACAGACCGACCAGGGGTAGAGATGGCAGGATACAAAGGGGCCAGGGATAGAGATGGCAGGATACAAAGGGGCCAGGGATAGAGAAGGCAGGATACAGAGAGACCAGGGGTAGAGATAGCAGAATACAGAGGGGCCATGGATAGAGATGGCAGGATACAGAGAGACCAGGAGTAGAGATAGCAGGATACAGAGCGACCAGGGGTAGAGTTGGCAGGATACAGAGGGGACAGGGATAGAGATGGCAGGATACAGAGAGACCAGGAGTAGAGATGGCAGGATACAGAGCGACCAGGGGTAGAGATGGAAGGATACAGAGGGGCCTGAACACAGAGGGTCCAGGGATAGAGAGGGACCAGGGATAGAGATGGCAGGATACAGAGCGTTCGGGCATAGAGATGTCAGGATACAGAGGGGCCAGGGATAGAGATGGCAGGATACAGAGGGACCAGGGATAGAGATGGCAGGAAACAGAGAGAACAGGGGTAGAGATGGCAGGATACAGAGCGACCAGGCGTACAGATGACAGGATTCAGAGGGGCCAGGGGTAGAGATGGCAGGATACTGGATGACCAGGGGTTGAGATGGCAGGATACAGAGCGACCAGGCGTAGAGGTGGCAGGATACAGAGGGGCCAGGGATAGAGATGGCAGGATAAAGAGGGACCAGGGATAGAGATGGCAGGATACAGAGAGAACAGGGGTAGAGATGGCAGGATACAGAGCGACTAGGCGTTCAGATGGCAGGATTCAGAGGGACCAGGGGTAGAGATGGCAGGATACTGAATGACCAGGCGTAGAGATGGCAGGATACAGAGGGGCCAGAATAAAGAGGGGCCAGGGATAGAGATGGCAGGATACAGAGCGACCAGGCGTAGAGATGGCAGGATACAGAGGGGCCAGGGATAGAGATGGCAGGATATAGAGCGACCAGGAGTAGAGATGGCAGGATAGAGAGCGACCAGGGGTAGAGATTGTAACAGAAACCCATCACTGTTATTATACCAAGGACATTACATCCTTGCCCAGGGACATTATACCAGGCCAGGGAAGGGTTAACTGGACTATACGAGGCCCAAGGGTTAATCTTGGCTTTCCATCATCTTTGTTTAGAAATGGAAGACTGCAAGGGGCAGGAAGAGCTAACCCAATTAGCCATCTGCTTTGTTTGTAAAAGCTCTATTGTGTAGGGAACCAGTCGGCTCCAGTGATGATGTGTTAAGATTATAATCCAGTTGCTAATTAAATTTTTGTATGGCCAAAGGTGGGAGTATTCCATTGTCCTTGTGGAGACTCTCCCCCCCCCCCCCCCCCCCCCGCCGTTCTGACTGTATATATATATATGTGTGTAAAATAATAAAAAATGATGCCTGTTCTGAAAATCCACGGTGTGTATCGTCCATTGTGGAAAGAGGGACTTGTGGGATCGGGCTACGCTATACTTGGCTATCTTTGTTATTTATTAGCGGAGATATTGACCTCTGATGTCACAGCTCCGTTACATTTGATGGCAGTGACGGGATAGAAGCCAAGTCTCACAACGAAGCAGCAGCAGCAGTTCGCATGGAGACGAACTACGCAGCCCTAAAAAGAGCAACGTTAAAAGAACTGCTGGAAGCCAGGGGCCAAGTAGCCAGCAACAAGGTGAAAGATGTCCTAATTGCTGAACTGATGGAGGGAGACCGAGCCAGCAGTGCTGTACCGGGACCAGAGATGGAGGAGAGCGCAGTCGCTAAAGAGCTAAGTTAAGGTTGGCCTTTTACCAAAACTCCCCATCAGAAGAGACTATCACCAGAGTGATGGCGGAGGTACAGAACTATGTTTTGGCCAACCAGCAACAGACCCTACAGCTGCAACTAGCGGGCCAGCGATCCAGAGAGGACCCACGCAAGACAAAGCCAAGCTCCCATATAATGCCTTCAAAGCCATCACAGATACAGACGAGGATATAGATGGATACTTGCAGGACTTTGAAAGACTGTGCCATCTACATGGTTTTGAGCAAGCAGACTGGGTACCCCTGTTGGCAGACAAATTGTCTGGCCCTGCCCCAGAGGCATACAGGGACTACTACCGGGTGAAGCAAGCTATCCTCACCCGGTATGCGATCACCCCAGAGGCCTATCGACGCCGATTTTGGGAGCTCCTCAAACAAGAGAAGGACTCCCATGCAGAGTGGGCTTGTCGCCTACACCGAGCGGCCATGGGATGGGTTCAGGCGCACCAAGTCACCACCCTAGAGGAGCTGCTGCAGTTGTTGTTGCTGGAGCAGTTCTTCAGCATATTAACCACAGAAGATCAAGTTTGGGTAAGGGATCGTAACCCCGTAACGTCCACGAAGCCGCCCGGCTGGCCAACAAGCACTTTGACGCACGCCGCCAGCCCCAACCACCACCTCGCACCACCTCCCGATCCACACTGCTGACCAACGCCACTGTGACCGGAGTAACCTCAAGTCACGCCAGGGGAACCAACCAATCCGCTCCCAGGTACCCTACTCAGACCCCGATCCGGTGTTACCGATGCCAGCAGACAGGACATATGCAGTGGGAATGCCCCCAGAACCGCCAAGCAGAGCCGCAGCCCATTGCTACCACACAGAGCTCAGTGACCACGATACCAACCACTACTACTCAGAGGAACAGCTAGGGGTGTTACACGAAGTAAACCCCGTTCAGGTAGCCTCGGACAACCGACGTCACCACCCACAACCAGTGTGGCTAGAGGGAAAGAATGTTCAAGGATTACGGGACACCAGAGCCACACTAACCCTCGTTCAGACCCATTTGGTCCCAGACCAAGCCCGTACCGGTAGACCGTTGGCCGTAAGGGTAGCAGGGGGAGCAGTAATCTGCTTACCCACTGCCAAGGTGCATCTGAACTGGGGTGCGGGATCGGGAGTTGTAACAGTGGGGTTGATGCAAAAACTGCCCACGGATGTACTTCTGGGGAATGATTTGGGCCCGCTCACTTCAACCTTTTTGCCCCAACCCACCATCCAAGACGTTCACCCCATAACCACCCGGCAGCAAGCTCGCAACTCGGATCAGCCCACACACTCTGAGGCTCAGGTAAGCAACCAGTACCCACCCCTAGAGAATCTGCCCTGGGATAGCCCCCTAGAATTTGGGAAGGAGGTAGCCATAGACCCCTCGTTACACGTATATAAAGATCGGGTCATCTCCAGTCAGGCAGGGTTAGAGGGGAACAGTACTCATGGGATAAGGGATTACTGTATAGGACTACAGAGAGGGTAGGGCCTGGGTCTATACCTATATTCACTAAGCAGTTGGTAGTGCCCCAGAAATATAGGCAGGAATTGCTGCGTATTGCCCACGAAATCCCTCTATCTGGACACTTAGGGGTTAGTCGGACTAAATATCGGCTAACCCAGAACTTTTTCTGGCCAGGGATATCCAAGGATATCCGGCAGTATTGTAGGACCTGTGACACATGCCAGAGGGTGGGTAAACGGGGAGACCGCCAGAAAGCCAAACTTCACTCCCTGCCAATGGTAGAAGAACCACTTAGCCGGGTGGCCGTAGACTTAGTAGGGCCCCTAAATAGGCCAAGCCCGTCTGGCAAGAAATATATCTTGACCATCGTAGATTATGCCACTAGGTATCCAGAGGCGGTGGCACTGACCAATATCCACGCTGAGATGGTCGCAGATGCACTGATGCGAATTTTCTCTCGCCTGGGATTTTCCCGTGAGATTATCTCGGATCAGGGCACCCAATTCACAGCTGAGGTCACCCACCAACTCTGGAGACTCTGCAGCATTAAGCCCATAGTGAACTCCGCTTACCACCCCCAGTCTAATGGCCTATGGGAATGCTTTAATGGGACGCTGAAACAGATGCTCCAGGCGTTCACCAACACTAGAAAGGACTGGGAAAGATTTCTGCCCCATTTGTTATTTGCATATAGGAAAGTACCCCAAGAATCCACCGGATTCTCCCCGTTCGAACTACTGTTCGGGAGACGGGTGAGAGGTCCCCTAGATTTAATAAGAGAACAGTGGGAAGGAGAGACCAGTGTAGACGGTACCCCTATTGTCCCATATGTGTTGGAGTTTAGGGACCGCTTGGAGGAGTTGATTGTACGCTCCAACCTCCAGGCGGCCCAACAACGCCAGCGCCGGTGGTACGATAGGGGAGCCAGGGATCGCAGCTTTCAAGTGGGACAGAAAGTTTTAATGTTAAAACCTGTCCGCACTGACAAGCTGCAGGCCGCCTGGCAGGGCCCATACAAGGTGGTAGCACAACAATGTGATACCACTTATGTGATTGGCCCGTGCTCAGGAGTAGGGAAAAACCGCATGCTCCATGTGAATATGCTAAAACCCTATCATGAGCGCACGGAGGATGTGGCAGCTATCTGCTCCCCATCCTGTGAAGATGTTGGGAACCTTCCCCTACCCGACCTCTTAGACGAGGGGGACCAGACCGAGAGTTTAGGAGGGGTACAGTTAGGAGAGCGGGAGTTGCTACGAGCAAAGGAGGCCACCTTCTCCAACCCGTAAAGGAGTCGATGCGGAAAGAGATTCCGGAGATGCTACATTTAGAAGTTATTGAGCCCTCTGATAGTCCCTGGGCCTCTCCGGTAGTGCTAGTACCCAAGAAGGATGGAACGACCCGGTTCTGTGTAGATTTTAGGAGGCTAAATGCCAGAACTGTGTCTGATGCCTACCCCATGCCCGGATAGATGAGCTCCTAGATAGATTGGCCCGAGGGCGATACCTCACCACCATAGATTTGTGTAAGGGATACTGGCAAATTCCACTAGCCGCAGAAGCCATACCCAAGTCGGCGTTTGTCATCCCGTTTGGCCTGTATCAGTTTTGGGTCATGCCATTCGGGATGAAAAACGCTCCGGCCACGTTTCAGCGGATGGTAGACCGGCTATTGGATGGGCTCCAAGAGTATGCTTGTGCATACCTGGACGATATTGCCATTTATAGTGACCACTGGGAGGAACACCTGACCCACGTAGGACTAGTATTAGACCGCATTAGGGCAGCAGGGTTGACTCTCCACCTAGGGATGGCAGAGGTACAATACCTTGGCCATCGGGTAGGTAGCGGGCAGCAGAAACCCAAACCCGCCAAGATAGAGGCAGTAGCACAGTGGCCCACCCCTCGGACCAAGACTAAGGTCCTAGCGTTCCTGGGGACAGCAGGGTACTATCGCAAATTTGTGCCCAACTATAGTGCTCTAGCCAAGCCCCTTACTGATTTGACCCGTAAGAACCTTCCTAGGCAGGTAGTCTGGGCCCCAGAGTGTGAACAGGCATTCCAGCAATTGAAAACGGCTCTGATCCAGGCCCCTGTGTTGGCTGCTCCTGATCCAACCAAACGTTTTCTTGTCCACACAGACGCTTCTATGTTTGGATTGGGAGCCGCATTGAGCCAAGTTGGACCTGACGGCGGCGACCACCCGGTGGCTTATCTGAGTCGCAAGTTGCTACCCCGGGAAGTAAGCTACGCCGCCATCGAGAAGGAATGCCTGGCTGTAGTATGAGCACTCAAAAAATTACAGCCATATTTGTATGGACAACCCTTTACCCTGTTTACTGACCACAACCCGTTGGTGTGGCTCAACCGGGTGTCTGGAGACAATGCCCGACTCTTGCGCTGGAGTCTAGCGCTGCAACCCTTTGACTGCACAATCCAGTATCGCCCGGGCAAGCACAACAGTAATGCTGATGGGTTGTCTAGGCAAACGGAACTAGAAAAGTGACCAACAAAAAGTTTTGTCCGGACCTCCCCAGGCCGATTCGTTGGGACCAGACCGTGTATGCCGGCTTATGGTCACGGGGGAGCAGTGTAACAGAAACCCATCACTGTTATTATACCAAGGACATTGCATCCTTGCCCAGGGACATTATACCTGGCCAGGGAAGTGTTTTAAACAAGGCCGAAGGGTGAATCTTGGCTTTCCATCATCTTTGTTTAGAAATGGAAGTCTGCAAGGGACAGGAAGAGCTAACCCAATTAGCCATCTGCTTTGTTTGTAAAAGCTCTATTGTGTAGGGAACCAGTCGGCTCCAGTGATGATGTGTTAAGATTATAATCCAGTTGCTAATAAAGTCTTTGTATGGCCAAAGGTGGGAGTATTCCATTGTCCTTGTGGAGACTCTCACCCCCCCAATCTGACTGTATATATATGTGTGTAAAAGAATTAAAAATGATGCCTGTTCTGAAAATCCACAGTGTGTATCGTCCATTGTAGAAAGAGGGACTTGTGGGACCGGGCTGCGCTATACTTGGCTATCTTTGTTATTAATTAGCGGAGATATTGACCTCTGATGTCACAGCTCCGTTACAGAGATGGCCGGACACAAAGGGACTGAAAGTTACGGGTTGGATGATACCTGCAATGAGCGGAGAAGCCGCTCATTGCGGGGCTCGCGATGAGTGCCGAAGACACTCATCGCAAGGCCCGTAAAGTAGACGTTGGGAGAGGCTCGTGATGAGCGCCTGTTAGAGGGGGGAGAGACTTGCATTGTGTGAATTTCCAGCCTTCAAATTTTATTTCTGTCATTTTTGATGGGCAATTCCCTATGAATTTATAATATTTTTACACTTATAAAAAAAAATGTTTTATATATATTATGAATGGATTTTTAATTTATTAAAACATTGATAAAAGTTTTTTTTTTTAAATTTACTTTTCATTAATAAAAGTGTTTTTTTTATGTTTTTTAATATATTGGAATTAGAGATGGATTGAACATATCACTGTCTGTGAAGAAGGTGAGACACCCCCAGGCCTGAGAGAGAGACCCGGCCCCGAGAGCGGGCACATGAGGAAGGAGAGGACTCCAGACAGGACTCAGTCAGTCTCACTCACTCCCATTCCTGGGTCTCTATCCATCTTCACAGACTTATCCTGCCCTCTACCTAGCTGTCTATAACCTCTTTCTTGTGTCTCTCTCCCCTCACACTGTCTCTCTCTGTCCCTCTCCCTAGCCTCTCTCAGTGATAGTCTCTCTCCCATTCCCGGCTCTCTAACCATCTTCACATACAATGATATCTTCTCCAGTCCCTCATGTCTGTGAGTGTATCTCCTGTCTCTCTGCACCTCTCCCGGTATCCTTGTTTCTCTCCTCAAGTGTCTCTGAGCCCTGTCTGGAGTCCTGTCCTTCCTCGTGTGCCCGCTCTCGGGCCCAGGCCTCTCTCTCAGGCCTGGGGGTCTCACCTTCTTCACAGACAGTGACATGTTCTCCAGTATCCGGTCCTTCACCTCCTGGTGCAGTCCCCGGCAGTGGCGCACACAAAACCGGATAGATCCATGTATTTTTGCTTAGGCGCTAGGGCTAGGCTACAGTTAGGGCTTAGGTTAGGGTTAGGGTACGGCTAGGGTTTGTTTTTGGTATATTAGGAAGAAAGAATTAGAGATTTTGAATGGTTTCAACAATTTTTATTATATATGAAATTAATATTTTTAATCATTTTTATAATATTTTAAGTAATTAGAATTTTTTTTTTTACATATCAATGTTTTTTCATATGTTAGTTTTTTATTACTTTTTACATCTGTACATAAATGTTCATGTCACAACCTACTATGATGATGGGATCAAGAGTATCCTAGTACTCTTATTTCCAGTAGGTTTAGACCTAAGTTTGGGTGACTCTAGACCTATGGACAGTCTTTGTCGGTACAAAGGCATAAGTCCCAGGTGCTGTGGTAGTGTACCTGGGAGCACCTTAGTAGGGAGTCAGAATGAGCTCCTCTACAAGCATATGCCTCTGGGTCAATAATACATGCTTAGTCAAAGTATGAAAATTAAGAACCACCTTTATTTGGAAAACACACGTATATAAACTCTTTACAACATAGTAGAGGGAGGGGCTACCTGAGGTCAGCCCCTAATGGCCTCTGGCCAATCAGGTAGCGTTACACTGTGGGAAACATGAGACTCCTCCCAGGTCCTCCCACTAGGTGTAGCTACCTTTTTCACTTGGCTTCTAGCTCTCAGGAGAGACACATGTCCTTTTGCTCTGCTCCCTGCACTGATAGTTGGGAGGGGACAAGCTGTAGATCCCCTGGAGTTATGGTGCCTCTGTGTCTGTGGGGATCCCATTGTTCATTATCCCTTAAGTGTGTGTACACAAGGGATTAGGCTTTGGGGCCAGATCTCCCTGACAAGATGTATGTGGCAATGTGTGCATTAGAATTACTCCCCACTGTAAGACATCGTCACATATAGTATTCCACACACTGTCAGTCTGGTCACGTAAAAGCGCAAAAGCGCACTTAACATAAAACCGCCTACTGCCCTCAAAGGATATGGGAGTGGGGTAGGGTTTCCACATCAATCCATCTCATGCATTAATAACTTTTATTGATGGTGATGGGAACCCTGCTCCTTTCCCTAGACAACAATCATAACAATATAACATTATAACATTATACCAGTGGCTCTGTGAGCTCAAACCCCCAGTTATCATCTCCACTGGCAACAGCCTGGGGCAGACATCAGTCCAAGTCTGAGATGGGCGCCGATTGAGCCATGACAGCCACTGGCTGATTCATGACAGACCTTCCCCAAGCGTGGCAGGGAACATCCAAGATTTTCCCAGCTACGCTGATAGTCATGAATCTGCTGGTTTGGCCAGGCCCTCTGTATGCTAGGCAAGTTGTTGTCTGTGCGCACACAGTCCCAAGGGGCAGACTAAAAGCCTCCCCCAGCTCTTGGTCTGGTCCTTACTGTCCGGAGCAAATTGCTCTTCCCCTTCTGCTTGGGCAGCAGTAGGGAAGTCACTGGGGACACAGGGGGTTGCACCCATGCCCCCTTCTGAGGCAAAATAGTATCTTGGGAGCCCACAAACCAACCCCTGTCTCAGGGGCAACCCCTTTCCCCTCAGCCAGTCCCCACAGCTGGGCTGGGTTTTCTAAAACAGTCTCTGACCTATAGGACATACCGGGCTGCGCTGACCTCCAGCATCCATGATGATGCTCAGACCTGGATGCCCCTTACTGCTGCCTCCAGAACATCTGTAGCTTTGGACAGCTCCTCCTGGTTGTCCTCTATTGCCCTTGGTGGAGCAACTGTGCTCTGGCTCTCTGATGCAGGCTGGGGAATCTCGCATTTCCCACCCAGCCGGTTCTTTGGGGCCCTCAGCTGACCCTCTTCTTCTATGGCCTTGGGCTGAGCAACATTATCCCAGTCCTCCATGTTGAACTTGGTCTTTCGAGGGGTGTCTGTTCCAGTGGGCTCCTGGACACTGGTTATCCAGGGTATCTCCCCACTTGGAACACCCTCTATCATAGTGCCACTCTGCACCCATAGCTCTTTCTCCCAGGCAGGCATGCTTGCTGCCCCTGTCTGGCTCTTGGTGCCCCTGGCACTCTCTGGCTGTGTGAGATCCGGTTCCCTGTAGCTAGGGACCGTCGTTGTTCCCTCCCCACAGTCCATTACATAGCCCTCCTGGGCTCTGTGCTTCACTAGCACCTTTTGTAGCAACTCTCATGGGGTGTCAGGGTACAGATTTTGGTTATCTGTTGTAGGCTGGGGAATCTTATCCTTCCCACCCAACCTGACCTCTACGGCCTTCTCCCCAGAGTGCATTACATAGCCCTCCCCACAGTCTCTTGGGTGGCTATCCTGAGACCCTGGCTCCATTAGCAGTTCTGGCCCATCCACATTGCCTAGAACTTTGGAAGGCAGACTTAATTCGTCTGGTCCTACCTGTTCAGCAGTTAATGCCAGGATGTGTGCTGGAAGGTAGTCCCCAGGTGAGGCTCTATCCACATCTGGCACCTCAGGCGTAACCAGTTTGGAGAAACTGTGCTCAGCTAGCCCTTCCTCTGGGACTAAGCCTCTTGGGGTATCAGGGGTTAAACATTGCTTATATGACCCCACCCAGGTCACATGCCCCTGGGTCTCTGGCTCCTGAAGCTGGTGATTTGGTCCCAAGCTGACTTTATCATCCCTGCTAGGCTCTGACACAGTTACTGCATTTTCTAGGAGAAAATATTCTCTGTCTCTACAATTTTCTTCCCAGACCCCTTGAGCACAATTGCTCTGGTACATACCCTTTGTGTTGTATAGATCTGGTGAGCAGTCAGCCTGACTGGGTTCCTCCCATCTGGATAGGCAAAATGTGTCCCTGAATATTTCATCCCACAATTCAAAATATTCCTCTTCCAGTTGTAGTTCCTGCTCAACCAGGTGTGCCATCAAATTAGCCTCCATGGACCATGGTTCCAGTCCCAGATTATGACAGCGTTCCACAAACAGGTTATTGTGCCTCTTAAATGTCCCTATGCCCCCTTCAGGGTCACCATACACAATGTCTTGGAGGCCAGAATCTATCTCCAAGCGGAAATCAAACTCCTCTCCAAGGCCACCAACTATTCTGGCGTGAAAAACATGATATTGGTTCTCCAAGGCAACCTCTTTTCTTACTAGTACTTCCAGTCAGCCCATTAGCTCATCGTCCTGCCACAGATTCAGAATCGCCATCCATTTCTCTAGACGCAGTGTCTCTCTGTAGCCAAGTCTTTGTTGAGCTGGAGCTCTCTCTCCATTCCTCTCCTGCCAGATCCTCTGGCAATGCTGGTCTAGTAAGTTGGCCACCTCTTGTGCGGTCATCTTACTGGGGTATAAGTGCCTGGCTCCTTCATACTCCCTTGTTGCCTCTGTTATGATGTCCGTCTGTTCCATTCCTGGTCCCACCGCTGCCAGCCAATTGTCACAACCTACTATGATGATGGGATCTAGAGTATCCTAGTACTCTTATTCCCAGTAGGTTTTGACTCTAGACCTATGGACAGTCTTTGTCGGTACAGAGGCATAAGTCCCAGCATTAGTCCCACTTAGTGTACCTGGGAGCACCTTAGTAGGGAGTCAGAACGAGCTCCTCTACAAGCATATGCCTCTGGGTCAATAATACATGCTTAGTCAAAGTATGAAAATTAAGAGTAGTATACAGATGTATCGTTCGTCAGCAATTAATGTTGACAGGTGGCCCCGCCCCTTTCGTCATCATGCCCCGCCCTCCTCCATAACCACGCCTCTTGCGTCATATTGTGACTCCGCCTACTGTGCATTCACTCACCCCCCACCCAAAGCACCCCCATAGTCCTGAACCCCCATATTTATAGGGTTGAAATCATTTATAGAAATGTTTAATAAAATATAAATAATAGGCTACATTATTTGCTGTAGCCTAACTATAGAAATGTTTAATATAGAAATGCTTAATAAAGGTTTCACATTATGCATTGTGAACTCATTAATATATTAAAAAACACGATCTACAATATGTATTGTAGACCGGTTATAGAAACAGACGATAAACACATTAGGTGCGATTAATAACGTTTTTTTATTTAAAAGCAAAAAAAAAAAAGGTACAATGATGAGAGTACACGTTACAACATTTTTAACAGCACAGGTACAAAAAAATATATATATATATAAAAAAATATATATATATATATATATATATATACACATATATAAAAGATAATAAAAAATATATACAAAACATTTATAAACTCAGGCACTGAGCCGGTTGAAAAAGTGTCTGTGTTTTTTTCCGAGGTAACAGTGATCCGTAAGGCGATGATTGCCGGGAGTACGGGTTTGTACGCAAACTGAACTCTTTCCGTTGTTGTGATAAACCTGGGGATAGGGTGCCAAATCCACTAAGTTGTATTTTTAAGCGTTCATACATTTCACGGTTTATAGAATTTCCAACAACTGTTGATGGTATGTTTAATTCGGCCATAGCCTTTAAAAAATCACCCCAGCCCGGTGGTGTTTTATGCACTGTAACCTTATGGCTTTGTGTTATGCCACGTACTAAATCTAGTATGTTAGAACCAGGCACCAACTGGTCTTTGTAAATAACTCGCCTTTCATGTTCCAAGATGTTATGTTCTTGGAGTGTAACATTTTAGTTAAAAGTAGTTCAGCGTTTCTCTTAAAGCGGTCATTTACATTACCAAGAACCTCACGAATTATACCATCACCTTTTTCAGAAGAATCCTGCTCCTGTGGACTTTCTGTATTAAATGAACCAACCTGAGGTGTTAAAAGCTTTAGAGAGATATTTTCACCAGTATTCTGTTTAACATACACCAAATATTTTTGCAGCACAGATGAGTATTTCTTTTATCTTTACATCCTCTGGCAAATTTGGATTCTGCAGTATCTCAGCAATTTCTACATCCAGTCTATTTGTTACAGCCTTGCGTATGTCAGTATCAGGAGTCTGTGTGGGTCTTAAACGGTCTAAATCTTGTTTTGGAACCAGGTACATTTTCTCTGCATACTCCATTAGCGATTGGTCAATAGACCTGTCAGTAAAGGTATAGCGAAGCCTAGAAGAGACCCTATAAATCCTCCCGATTGCTTCACCAGGGCCTTCTTTTTACCAATGGAGTATTTTTTATTACTTAGTGTTTTAATAAGACGGCGCCACTTTTTAAACACTCCTTTCTGCCGCGGTGTTAAAGGTAATCTGCCCTTAAGAACATTTAGGGCTATATCACATATAGCGGCAATTAAATCATTAGATGAACCACACAAAATAGCTTTTCTATGACCTGGTTTTGCATTCTTTAATGCTTTTAAAAGGTCCCAATTGCGCTTCAGACGGTCAGACATGTTTACTGATGACCGGCGTGAAAGAGAATGAGATGTAAGTTAAAGTGTACGCTTTTTAGAATATGGCTTTTTAAAGATGTATACAGCAGGCATGTCGGGGGGAAAAATACCTGTTCTTAGACGATACTTATCGGGTGTTGTAGATCTTAAATCTACTAATAAATAACCATAAGGCTGCTGTGTAGCATCTTCAAATACTTCTAGAAAGAATTGTGATTTACCAGGGTACATCTGTCTTGCTAAAGTGCTGATTTGTAATTTATCTCTAGGATTTTTGAAAAGTACCATATATTTAGTATTTAAATTAATTGTTCGACTCTTTTTACCCTGGCAAAACACATTCTGTACAAGGTACATGATGCTCAGGTTCCTGTGATGCACATATTTGGTGAATGCTTTTTCAATTTCAGAATTCTGGCTCGCGGCTTCCATCAAGTCATCAATAACAGCCAGATTAATTTTATCAGTTGGAAACAGTTTATCATCCACAAAAGTATCTGGCAATCCTTCTATAAATCTGATGTGTGGAAAAAAGTTTGTCAATTCATCATACATTTTTTGCCAGTAAGCATAAAACCATACAACATTATCAGGCTTATGTGACAAGTGTGTATCAGAGTGTTGTAATAATTGCTTAACAAAATAGCTTTTTCCTGAGCTGGATGGTCCTGCTAATATACAGGAGAAAGGATGCTGTAGTCGTGTGTCCATGGTACGTCCTGATCAATAACCAAATGGTAACGTCGTAAAATCGTCTGCTAACAGCCGTTTTGTGTATACACACTTCTGGGTCTTTCTCAAAGGACGCGTCTCTATCTGCCACAACTTCTTATTCCTCACAATGCCCGGTTGTTCTACGACAACCTTTTTTTGTGTTTCTATATTATGGTTTAACGGGTAATCCAAAACCATGTCCTTTAAACTTTCAAAGTTAATTAACTGGGTGTTAGCAGCGTTCAGGGTTATACCTTTTACTTTTAAGCTTGTTTTACCGTTAGACAATTTGTACCCATAAGTCTTGGGGCCTGCAGAAACAAATTCTGTAATATGTGTCTCCTCGGGTAGCTCGCTAGTCAGCTCCCCTAGATAATCACCAAGAGGCGGATTGTTGTCACCAGCTCTGCTGACAAAGATTACAGAATCAGTATCATGATAGAGACAGCGCTCTTTAAATTCGTCCATAAGTCTGTACAATTCAAGTCTGGCGTAAGCCGTAGTAAAACAGGCTATAAAAATATTGACATTCTTGTTCACAGTATAGCGCTCTTTAGCGTACTTCCAACTAAGCATAGCTGTTTCATCATCTATGAAGTCTAAAGCAGACACTTCATAGTACGGTAAAAAAGCATACTTGAACAACTCATCAGGATCAGTAACAATGGTTGTGTTTGGTAAATTACACCTTTGGCCGAATTTGCCCCACAAAGAATTTAGAAATAGTTTTGAAATTTGCCTTTTTGCAGGGTTAATTTCTATTTGATTGGGTCGTAACTGCACGCCTTCTTTTTCAGCGTAATCACGTATATACTGTTGTTTTTTTTCATCATCTGTACACCAACTGGGATAACCTGAAGCCTCCTGTTTACCCCTAAGGTGTAGTTTTATGTAGGGTTCAAACAAATTTGAAGTGTATTTGTCAAAATGCCAAACTTCATAAATTTTAGAAACCTTATAACCCTTTTCAACGGCTAACTGAATTTCCATAGTGCACCATGTACCTGTCAGAGCACGCTCTTCATCACTATGGTAGCACTGTGTCTCCTGATTGGTTGTGGCACATTTGAGACACAGTGTAAACATGAGTTTTCCGTTTAATTTTTTAAAGGCAGTACAGGGAAGAACAAAGTTCTTGGTGGATAAACCTTTACTTTGGCAATGCCAAAGTAGCCGTTTATATCCCTGAAGTTTTCATAAACGATTTTTGGATGTCCTACAGGGTATGTCTTGGTCTTGTTGACAAATGGGTATAAACTAGTAAAGTAGTAGTAGAGAATGGTTTCACCAGGTGCCGCTTTGTGGTACAATTTAATAGCATTTGTGCGACCGCCATAAAGAGCGTCTCTAGGATCCATGGGCTGTGGGAACTTATTTTTATGAAGAAAGGCCTTTAGCTCTTCATCTGAGTTTAACATGTTTAACCAGTCATGTTCCCAAAGCTCACGAACATCATAGCCCAATTTTAGCAAAACATTTTTTTTGATTGTAGACTTGTAATACAATTGGCCATATGTTGATTTTGTGACATTGTTTGAATCATGCTCATTGTAACAAATAGGGCACCCGTGGTAAAAACACCCCTGAAATTCAAAAGCCGTATGTACACCATTTACCAGTGCATAACTGTCCAGATAGTAGTCACCGACTTTCTTTTCAAAACCTCTCAAAGCGTGTTGTATGTTTATGTCCTCTTTGTGTGCTACGTACATCAACCATTGTATGGCGGGTGTAGAGTAACGTTTTTGTGTTTTGTGATAACTATCACAAGGTACAATGGCTATGGTGTTTTTTGGTAAGAAGTTGTATCTGAACATAGCCATACACACCGAGGCTAATGTGGTGAGCTGAAAGGGGTCGATAAACACGACAGTCGCTACCATATTACCATCTGCATTACGCTTAAGTCTCTTTTTTAGTGTCAGTTCTTTAACATTGTTACTAAAGCGCTTACAAGCCTCCATCAAAATTTCAACATCTTGCTGGAAATAGGATTTAAGTCCGTTTTGAAAGTCAAATATTTGAAACTTATTCTCCTCATACCAGTTCATGAATTCATTTTTCTTGTCAGGCATCATGTAATCAACGCCGTAAAAATCTATAGTCGGTAGTGGTCCTACATAGTTCTGATTTTGAACTGTATTGAAAAAATGTGGAAAATGGCCCTTAGCACCGGCAAAACCCATGGCTTTTGGCAATTTACTGAGTTTCATGGGAAGAAAATTTAGAGAGTCTATAAACCTGATCTCAAGATCGTCGACGGTGACACAGAGTAATTTACCACCCTGGGCCAACAGACTTATTTTTAACTTCTCTTTAATCAATTATCGGACCACAAAATAAGAGTCATAACAACCAGCATTGTGTGCTATCAATGTGTAAGTTACAAATTTTGTTTTTATGAAACAGTCTACAAAATTTTGTAGACAATTAACACCCTGAAATTCGCATGACTTTTCACCATCTAAGGACATAGCGTAAATATAATTAGGTATGTGTACGCCTGTTTCCTGCATGCATTCAAAGTCATAAATTATGTATTTTGATGGTATTTCTGGTGGATTGTAAGGGCTCATGTAACAAAGATGTTTGTCAAAATCGTCAATGTGTGCATGGCAAATAGAACATTTTGGCGGGTTGCAGTCATGGTCATCGTCTTTCTTAACATATCTGTAACACTTTTCACAATATTGTTTGGCAACGCACTCTATTTTACCAGACTGTGCTAACATAGAGTGGGTCTTCAAACAATCACTTGAACGGCAAAATACTCTACAACTTCTACACCTGATTATTTCAATCTTAACCTCCACACAATCCCTCCTGTGACAAGCTTTACAGAAATATTTGCAAGTGTGGTCATTCTTGTGATGGTAAACAGAGTGACAATACTAGCAAAAGTAATCTTGACCAATAAAGGCTTTCATATTCTTTATACCGTAATAATGATCATCATGGTGCAGTATAAACAATACTTTGTCTTTACAGGGTTCATCAGCATGAAAGTAACGCCAAGACCCCAGGTTGTGGTAGAGTATTTTAATCGTAACATTTAAGTGTTTTTCAAAAGTCTGAACGTCACTGAAACTAACCATATACCAGTCAGGTATACAAAGTGTTTTGTGTATTTCTTTGGCCTGCTCAAGTAATACAGCATCACTAGTGTCAGTCTCTTGTAAAAGTGCTAACAGACTGGCGGCAAAGCATAAATAATAGTCATAGTTGTTGAAATTAAAGAGCCACTGTGCTTTTTTATGTATGATTGAGCTATATGTTATGTAGCGTAGTTTTCTACGCCGCACAGTCCCACCTGCTCTGTTTCTGACAATTATGACAACTAATTTTAAAGCTTCACTGCCAAGAAACTCTGTATTGCTTTGTAACAGGCCTGCTATATCATTTAGAAATACTTCAGCGTTTATGTCATCTCTGTACCGCCTCACCGAGTATAAAGGATTATTCAGGCCACCACCTTCCAACCTCATTTGTATCAGGTCACCCTGCCTAGCACTCCGTAAAATCTGTTGTAATAGCGTCTGTACAGCATTATGTATAGCCGTTATAGCTTCTGTAAATGATTGAATTTTGTCAAGATTTACAAATCTGAAATGTTCAAAAAACATAACACCACGAAAGTTATCAAAATGTCTTTGGTATCTGGCTATGTGCTCTAAGAACACCGGCTGTTCATCAATGTTATTATCCACATTCGGTACTTCAACATTTTCTGCGGGCACAGGTTCTACAATTGGTGCTGGCGGTGGTGACTGGTCTACAGGGGGTAGTGGTAATTCCTGTTGTTGTACATCCAGTATTGGGTTTTGAGTAGCGTTTTGGGAAACACAACTTGTACTAACCATATTAGAGTGTTTCATACTTTTTGTCAATACCTTTAAAGCCTTTTTTACAGCCCTGATTCGGTGTGACACTACAGAATGGCGTCTATGCCCTAAACCCCGTCCAACCATGCCTAGTCATTTTTTTTGTTTGTTTTTACCCTGTTTCTGTAGAAAAGATTGGTACATACTCTCAAAAACCGCTAATCTCCGGTCTGTCTCCGCTAATCTTCTGTCTGTGTCTAAATTCTCCAGAGCAATTAAGCGATTGTCGGTGTCTAAACAATCATAGGCGTCTAATCTGTTAGCCATGTCTAAACTTTCTATAGCGTCTAATCTGTCATTTGTCTCGTCTATCCTGTCGTCCAGTTCAGCCTGTCTGTTTAGCAGAACCTGTACGCTGTTGTGCACCAGCTTAACTTCACTTGAAGTTCGTTTAACAGAATTTTGCAGTGAATCTGTGATGCCAAAATATCCTGGTCGCTTAGTGTTGATAACTCTATGTTGGTTACTAGCATTTGTAATATTTTGTAACGGTTCAATGCGACGTTTTCTGGAATCTATAATAGGTACATCACATTTTCTTTTGACACTGTAATATTTTTGTGGTGTATCTGTCGGTGTGCCTGATAAGTGTAATGGTTTTTTACTCACATAGGCGTCTATTATTGGTGTCATCAGCGTTGACACATGCGATGTTTCATATGCATTTGGCATCTGCTTGTAGGGGTTACCGCATTTTGTTCTTGATGGTCCTGTATGTGGCGCTACAGGGTCCAGATTCTCAAACTCTTGTGCTATAGATCTTGAAGCTGTTGAAAGTAGAACACTTATTAATAACTTAAACGTGTAAAAGGTCTATACATTTGAAGACTACATTATGTATATGCATTCACCTTTAGTTCTGGAGACCGGTCTAAGAGGCGTCTGTGTTTGAACCGCTGCTGTCATGGGGGCACAAGTCCTCGTAACAGCATAACCGGATGTGGAGGGTTGTTCATCGTCGTATGTTATTGTCGTAAGTGTGCGTCGCTGTTTAATATTCTTGTTCTTTTGCGGTACTGTGAAATAAATGATATTTGTTATCAAAATATTAAAATAAACTGTTAAACACGACATTCTTATACAGTGTATAAATATATTACCAGTTTTAGAAGATGCTTTTTTACAGGTCTTGTGGTTATCTTGAGCTTTTATCGTGCCTGTAGGTTTGCCGGATTGTGTGTTAAACTGAAAATGTAATAGAATATAAAAGACATATTTATGAAAACAATAATATACAAAACAGTTACATTTAGCAATACAAAACACTGATACAATTAGCAGATTTTAGACTAACCGGTTAATGGCTGTACAGAAGTCTTGTTATCTTGGTATGCTTCATTTTCTATTATATCCAACAACTCCAAATCGCCGCTATCCATGTAATCACCTATGTATATATTATTATCATATTAGCACATCATTTATTTAATTTTACACATATTTAGTTGTTTGTTATCACAAAAAAACAAAAAATACATACTCTGCTGTGTTGTGTTATCTTGTTGTTGTTGCTGCAGCATAAACTCATCAATATATTCCTGGATAGCTGTTTTCTAAAAACAAGATTGGGGATATTGTAACAGTAATTTAAAATACAGAATGTTCTGCTTGTTTAAAAAACACACATTAAACAGAAAACATAAAGTAATTATCGTTAAAATGATATAGATATATTATTTTTATCAACTATATATAACTTTACAACAAACATACATAAGGACATAACTGTAAAAATAAAAAAATAAATAAAAAAAATCTTTAAAAATAACATCTAGACATGTCAATGCACATTAAACGAACCTACGTTTTTGTTTTTAAATATATTTATGAATACAAACACACAAACAGTTATCTTTTTAAAAATATATATTTATGCGTACAAATACACAATCAGTTAGCTTTTTAAAAATATATTTATGGTTACAAAAACACAGTACACATATCACTCGCTTTTAAAATATATATTTCAGAGTAGAAATACACCGTACACATATTGCAAGCTTTTAAAAATATATTTCTGCGTACAAATATACCGTACGAACTCTAAACATTTAAAAATATATTTATGAGTACAAATAGTGATAAACAATTTGTTCTAACTATAATAACACATACATTGTTAAACTCATTGAAAAAAAGCTATTGTATCATATAAAAATACAAAACAGATTACATTTAAATAGCTGAAAGATATACAAGCATACACACACGCAACAACATAACTTATATAAAACAATAAAAGAAGAGGCTTACCTTAGTATAACTAGACTCGTTCTCCATGGCTTTAATGTTGCTTTTTGGTGGCGATTCTATGTTTTGTAAATGTGTTGTGATCTTGTAAAGCAACCACAACCGCTTTTTATTGGCCTGATCTACACCCCTTTTTTTATTTTTATTTTTAAACTGGACATGTCTGGGCAGATTCTCAATCAACCAGTAACCTTTATGACCTTTAAAGTCTTTTATAACTGATAGACAA
Organism: Discoglossus pictus; assembly: GCA_027410445.1. Lineage (NCBI taxonomy): Eukaryota > Metazoa > Chordata > Amphibia > Anura > Alytidae > Discoglossus > Discoglossus pictus. The sequence goes on from CM050165.1 coordinate 161,401,374, forward strand.
CCCACAGATGTGGACCCCCACTTTAAACTGGACATGTCTGGGGCATATTCTCAATTAACCAGTAACCTTTATGACCTTTAAAGTCTTTTACCACTGATAGACACCCCACAGATGTGGCCCCCCTACTTTAAACTGGATATGCCTGGGCATATTCTCAATTAACCAGTAACCTTTATGACCTTTATAGTCTTTTATCACTGATATGATAAACTATTTTATAATGTATTTTATAAATGTATGAAATAAAGAAACATGTTATGAAATAGAAAATAATACGCTTTATTGAAAATATTAATATACACAGTATAGCTATGTTTTTAAAATATAAAAGCGGTATACATATTATTCAATGTAACACATACACAGTTGTTAACTTTGGCGTACTTTCAAATAAATTAGCTACTTTTACACATTTTTACAAGCTATGCATTTCTGTATATTGTCACTATACATATTTCTAATATTCAACTTATGTTTACATTTTCTTACAAAATGTGAAACTAACAAACCATTTTGTTTTAAATCTTTTGAAAAGTGGCTAAGAAATGTATGAAAAGTCATACCCTTAGACATACAGTGAATAAAAAAATACAGAATTCGCCACACACAATTGAAAAGGTATCTTGTAATTGTCTGTTCTGAAATAGAATATGTTTCACATTTCTTTTTAGAAATTTTAAAATGTCTTTATGAAATACATCATTATCGGCTTGAATTCCGTAAGAGTCAAAGAAATAACCAGTATCCTTTTCATCAATAAAGACGGCTATCCAATGTTCGCCAGGTAGATTGTGCGGATGTGTATTGATGATAAACCCGACGGGTCTTTTTAACAGTTTGTACTTTGGTAATAAATCACAGGGATATACGCCATTAAATATCGGTCCGGCGTATGTATCCCTATTTAAAATACTTAGTATTTGCAATGTATTCATGGCTTTATTCACAGGTAATCATACAGCACGTCTCTCCTTTGGTTGATCTCAATAACATTATCAAATACACTGTATACAAGCATATTAACAGTTCTGTCTAAAGCTCTTGAAAATCGTATTTCAGCTCTGAGATTTCCGCTATGAATCAGTGAGAAATGAGACCCGCACTCTTGATCAGCTGTCAGGTCAAAAGCAAACAGAGTATAACCACTCAAAAAATTCTTCTCGATCTCTGAGTACTCCTGTATCAGAACTTTGTTTTCCAGCCATTTGTACAAGGGCCATGTATTCTCTGATAGCATTTCCATTTTCAAAGTCTGGTTGAAAAGGTTTTGTTGGTATCTGCTCACCATCCAAATACAATGCTGCAAAATTTACATTGTTGTGTTTGAAGCATAGCGGATTTTTGTCGTATGCTCCTGAAAACGCATCATTGTCTACAAAGCCTATAACAACAAGTTTTGGCAGCTGGCCCAAGAATAGATTTTCCTGGTTGCATACACGGCTACCTGCAGCCACGGAGTAAATTTTAAGGCCTACTCTATCCAGAGCGTATTTTGCATTCCCTGTTAATAGACCCTGTGCATGACCTATTCGCACCGCCGGTGATATTTGGACTCTTTTCACAAAGAGAGATGCGCTTAGAATTTGTACTTTATAAGGATCTGCTTCAGCAGACATTATACAGAATGTATCCTTATTTCTGGTAAGTATTATTTTTAGATCTAAACCATTTAACATCAGTTTCTCTTGAAAAAACAAATCAGCATGTAGTTTACCAATCAGTTCTACAGTTTTTCCTCTCGCTGTCATATGGGACCTTTTTGTAAAACCGGCATTGTCACCGTCAAGGCCCCTGTCCTGATGGTGACCGGCTGTGTCTTTATAAAACAGGCCTGCTGTGAACTGTGTAGATAATGCATCAGAATTGTAATTGAGAATCGCTTCAATGTACGCACGGTACGAGTATAGGTTATTGGATTGTGAAATGAGACGATCGCCTAATGTCACATCAAGTTGGTTAAACAGTGTACATACAGTATAGTTGATCAGGCTTACGCGGGCCCCATCGGGCGCTGGTGTATTATCCTGTTTTACAATTTTACAGGTTACGTACAGTAGCGTATTGTTCAAATCAAAATAGTGATCACCGCTTCCTGAAATATAAAATTCTAGTGGAGCATTCTCAGTAATAGCTGTTAGTGGCTGTACTTCAACATATAGGCATCTTTCTATACTGGTCTGTGTCGGCTGTATTTGGAAAATATCCAGTTCTGACTTGGCATACTCCATGGATCCGCTATGTATGAAGGCCATAATACTCTGTTATATGTTTCTTAGAAGATGTCGTCTGTTGCACGGTTTGTAAACCTCTGTCTCTTTTTTGTGTTGCGCCGGGTCTTTTTGTTTAAATAGTTGGGTGTTCTTGGCGGGTACGCTACTTCACGTCTCCTTTTATTACGCTTATTACTTATATAGACTATACCAGAGCCTTTCTGTTCATCGGTATTCATTTTATTCATGACAGCTGTTGAAACACGGCCTACAACATCCTTTGCTATATTACGAGCTGCTGATTTTACATGCGGTTTAACAATTTCTATACCGCGTCTAAACAAAGGCACCGCCATTCTAAACAGATTCCGAAAGACACCTCCTAGCCCCCGTCCATACATGTGGGGGCTACCGTGAAAACCAGGTAATCCATTCCCAGCCTGTGCTCTATAATAATTACTGTATACAAGTGGATCCCCGTAAGCCTTCATAGCGACCATCTTAACCTTTAATACATAGACGTCTTGCGCGGTCTAATGTGTAACTTGACGATCACCTTCCCGAACTTAAATGACACGTTTTTATTCTGATCGTTCTTTATTTCAATAGTCAGAGTGTCAAAATGGTGTTTACACACAGGCATGTAATCCGGTTTTGTGTAACGTTGTGTGACAATTTCATTATTTTTACCCATTATCTCGACTGTTCTCAGTAAGGGTACAAAACTATCTCCCACACGCTGATGTTCAATGATGTCGGTGTAAACAAACATCGTATAGAAACCAGAGTTTATGTTGCAGGGTTGCTTCCCTCTTGGTGATACTTTTGTATCATTGGTATCCATACCTAATATTTTTGTTAATCTGTCACTTGTAATAAGTGAATATTGTGTGGGCTGAATGATGGATACAATTCTGTCTAAAGGATGGTATTTTAATCTTAAATCAATGCCCATCTTTTTTACATCTTCTATTTTGTCTAATCTTAAATCAACCATAGGTATTCTCACCTTTTCTATCGTATTGTTTATCGCTTTAACCAGTTCTTCCATACTGCCATAAAAGCCGGCTTTCACATACATTTGGGTGACAACTGAATAATTTTTAAATACAAATATGTTACCATCTGAGTTTTCAAAAGTGTTCCAGGTATGTGGATACTGTATCTCTGTTAGTGCAACTTCCCATTCGCCTTTCAGTGTTATAGGCTTGGCCAGTTTTGTTGTATAACAGGCTATATCATTATCCGGAAAAGTATTGAAAGATGCGTTGCTCGGTAATGTCACATAAAATGCTGATTCCTCCATTCTTAAGAAACTTAAATATTGGTTAACTGTTGACTTTCTATCCAGCTATTAATTTTTTTGGGGTATCCAACCCACTTTACATAATAATATAATTTACCTCTAACGTTTTTACTTTTCAAAAGCTTCTTAACTCTGTAAACGCGATTATAATCTTGTTTTATTTTCTGAAGCTCTTCAGGGTAAAATGATCCTTCTATCGGCTCGTCATACAAATCTTTTAGTTGATAAACAGGCTTCACCCCCTTTGTATTTATACTATTCACGATAAATATCTCATCTGTGAAATTCTGTTCATAGCCTTTGCTGAAGACGCCTTTATGTTTTGATATTCTGACGTGGTCCCCTATTTTTAAGGTCGGCTTTAATTTTGTAGTTTTTAAATATACACCATAATTTTTTTTCCAGATCTTTAGTGAATTTTCATGTGTTACCTCAACAGGTTTGCAACAAATAGTTCTGTGGTACATATTATTATAACTTTTTATAAGATCTTGTAATACGTCTATATATCTAAAGGTATTGAAACGTGTAAAATAACGCCACATTTTTGATTTTAAAGTTCTGTTGAAGCGTTCAATAATTGCCGCTTTGACACAGTTATTTGCACTAAAATGTTTTACTTTAAACTGTCTGAAAAGCTTTTGGACTGTTGCATTTAAAAATTTGCTGCCTTTGTCGGTCTGAATTTTCAATGGAACATGACCATCTTGAAATATAGTTTTAAAAGCCTTTGCAACAGCCAATCCCATCTTATTTTGTAAACCGACAGCCCAAGCATACTTAGAGAGGACATCTATCACGGTCAAAATATATTTAATTCCATTATTGTATTTAGAATAGTCTACCAAGGATACAAGGTCCGCTTGAAATTGTGCATCTATATGCAGTACAATAATTTTATTCCTTTTAAAATTATGTCGTACCGGTCTGTGCAGCATATAAGTATCTTGATCACTTAAAAAATGTTGTTTTTTTTAAGTTATGTTTTTTTTGCTTCATTATACAGATTTTGCAAACCACCAAAAGAGCTGGATTTTTTTGGTGTATAATAACAATTCTTTAGTATCTCTTGTGAATTAATCCTTATTCTTTGATCCATTATAGGCTATTTCAACGGTGGATGCTCTCTGATTTAAAGCACAGCTGTTAAATGCCTCTTGTCACGCTATTAATGTTTCAAACTAATGACCCTGTGTTTTGTTTTTTTGTCTGTTTTTTATAAACTGTATTACAGTTGAATATTTTTTCTATACCTTTTATTTAGTTATTTTTCTGTTTTGCCATAAATACCATACATATAGCACAAAATGCCTGTGGTACCATACATTTTTCTTAAAAAATGTCTATCCTTTTGTTAACTCTGTTTTAGCATTTATTCTTTTTACATTGCACATTTATTCACACATTTTAACATTGTCTCTTTTTTCTAAACATTATTACTGTTGAATATTTTTTCTGTTTTACCATAAATACCATACATATAGCACAAAATGCATGTGATACCATACATTTTTCTCAAATTTTTCTTTAAAATAAAAATTTTACTAGCTTTTTTTTTTTTATTTATTTATTTATTTTTGTATTTATTTATGTTTTTGCTTTTAAATAAAAAATGTTATTAATCGCACCTAATGTGTTTATCGTCTGTTTTCTATAACCGGTCTACAATACATAATGTAGATCGTGTTTTTAATCTATTAATGAGTTCACAATGCATAATGTGAAACCTTTATTAAGCATTTCTATATTAAACATTTCTATAGTTAGGCTACAGCAAATAATGTAGCCTATTATTTTTTAATTAAACATTTCTATAAATGATTTCAACCCTATAAATATGGGGGTTCAGGACTATGGGGGTGCTTTGGGTGGGGGTGAGTGAATGCGCAGTAGGCAGAGTCACAATATGACGCAAGAGGCGTGGTTAGGGAGGAGGGGAGGGGCATGATGACGAAAGGGGCGAGTCACCTGTCAAAATTAATTGCTGACGAACGATACATCTGTATACTACTATTAAGAACCACCTTTATTTGGAAAACACACGTATATAAACTCTTTACAACATAGTAGAGGGAGGGACTACCTGAGGTCAGCCCCTAATGGCCTCTGGCCAATCAGGTAGCATTACACTGTGGGAAACATGAGACTCCTTCCAGGTCCACCCATTAGGTGTGGCTACCTAATTCACTTGGCTTCTAGCTCTCAGGAGAGACACATGTCCTTTTGCTCTGCTCCCTGCACTGATAGTTGGGAGGGGACAAGCTGTAGATCCCCTGGAGTTATGGTGCCTCTGTGTCTGTGGGGATCCCATTGTTCATTATCCCTTAAGTGTGTGTACACAAGGGATTAGCCTTTGGGGACAGATCTCCCTGACAAGATGTATGTGTCAATGTGTGCATTAGAATTACTCCCCACTGTAAGACATCGTCACATATAGTATTCCACCCACTGTCAGTCTGGTCACGTAATAGCGCGAAAGCGCAATTAACATAAAACCGCCTACTGCCCTCATAGGATATGGGAGTGGGGTAGGGTTTCCACATCAATCCATCTCATGCATTAATAACTTTTATTGATGGGGATGGGAACCCTGCTCCTTTCCCTAGACAACAATCATAACAATATAACATTATAACATTATACCAGTGGCTCTGTGAGCTCAAACCCCCAGTTATCATCTCCACTGGCAACAGCCTGGGGCAGACATCAGTCCATGTCTGAGATGGGCGCCGATTGAGCCATGACAGCCACTGGCTGATTCATGACAGTTCTTTCGCTTGGTGGTGTAATTTCCACCATGTACTGTAATATTTGCAGAAATGGATCCTGGTCTGGAGTGCGTCGTTGTCGTTACATAAACTCACACAGGCACGAATCCAGCATCCAGCTGTTTAACAACATTTTTGGGGAGATGCGTCAATAATTGAATAATTAAATCCAATTATTTGGATGTGTTTTTGGACGTTAATAACACATTCCAATTATTTTGAGGTGTTGTTTTGTTACTGTAGCCTTAAAAAATACTTTGTTATATATTTTTTTTTGTTTGTTTTTGGTGTACTTGTATACTTTACTGCTGCTGCTTTCACTGTTAGTTGTGCTGCTTTAGTTGTGCTCCTACTTTCCTGCTCTGCTATTCTGCTGCTAATCTGTGGAAATTGTCATTCAGAATAGTAGAGCAGCGTGCAAATAATGTTAGGATCACATGGCCCATTGTACTAGTATTGGGCATGTGTGGGCGTGCAGAGCAGTGGGATCGTGATGTTATGATCACATGGCCACATTGTGCTGCTATTGCGCATGTGCGAAGGCATGTCGGGCTCATGCACACGCATGATTTTGCAATCATAAAACAGGATAGGTCCAATTAAAGCAATAATTGTTTATTAAAAGAATCACACAATAATGGCACTATCTAATATAACACACTAGATGGCATTGAATTGTGGTGGTGGTGGGGGGTGCGCCTGCATGCACGATTTTGCGACCATAACACAGGATATGTCCCGCATGCCCACAATCCCATGATCTACTTTATATTATAACTTGCCCAACCAATGTCATAAACACCTTGCCCTAACAGTAACACAGCTAATAGTTATGATACTCATCTTACATTAAATATAGCCCCTTTACTTTACCCCTTTTTCTGTAACCGACTTAAAGAGGTTAAGAATTAATTGTATTGGGGTATGGAAAGAAATAGGAGGATCAGAGAAGTACAGAGTAACACTTAAATTACATAAAAATCAATATATGCTGTGTGAAATAATCTTGGGGCCTATCCGGTTATGTGCACGCACGGGAAGCGCGCTGCCGACGTCCCAATTTAGCTGTCTCTAAGTGGCCGGTAAGTGGTTATGGGTTTTTGGGTTAGGTTTAGAGGGCTGGGGCCAGTAAGTGGTGTAGGGGGTTCAGGTTAGGGGCTTAGGTTTAATAAGTTACTTTTAGGGGGTTAGGGTTAGGCTAAGAGGGTTACGAGTTTAGGGTTAGGGCCGGCAAGGGGTGTAGGGGGTTAGGGGCTTAGGGGTGTTAGGTTTAGGGTCGCTAAGTGGTGTCGGGGGTTAGGGTTCGGGCCAGCAAGGGGTGTAGGGGGTTAGGATTAGGGGGTAAGGGCCGGTAACTGCTGTAGGTGGTTAGGGTCAGGGCCGACAAGGGGTGTAGGGGGTTAGGGTTAGGGGCTTAGGGAGTACATTGGGACACATGAGCGCCCGCCACCAGGAGGCTTCCCGTGTCGTGTGTGCAAATAACTGGATAGATCCCAGTCTTGCGTTGAAAACCTCAGAGGTTGCCACCTCAGATTTATTTATTTACTAGCGACTTGCCCGTCAAAAAATGAAGGCAATTAAATGTGTATGTTTTGAATTCTGTTTTGCATGTAATATTGTAAACATGACATAATGTTTTGTAACATGCAACTTGTAGATTAACAACTGGTAAACTAAATATGTATTGAATCCAGAGGAAGGCAAACAGTAAAACCCCCCATTGAAACTTAGCCAATTGTATCAAAGGGGGAAAAAAATAATTCCTTCCTGACCCCATTAACTGGCGATCGGATTACTCCCTGGATTAATATTCTCCATTGAATTATTCATTTAAATTGTACAACAAAAGCTCCTCCTCCTCTTAACATGAACTTTGAAATACATGCAATTAAACAACTTTGAACACTTTTTTCCAAAAATATTAACATTTAAACTGTAATTGTTCTAAAATGCAAGCAAAGTGTTTTGTGGGGCTAATCATGCTAAAAGGCTACTTCCATAAAATTAGAATATGTTTTTTTGTCGTTGTTGATTTTTGATGGTTGACATTTTGTTGTTATTGTTGTAATTTGTGAAAATGGCACATAGGTTTTCCTATGTGAAATAGTGGTTCAATAAAAAGAGAAGGCCAGACATGAAAGTTCATCCGCGGGATGTGACCACTGTTCTCTATGTTTTTTGCCATTTTATAGAGTTTCTTATGGAAATAGTGGTCCTCTAAAATGAGTGACATAAAATTTTGTCCTCAAAATTAAACCACTGTTTTTTTTTGTGAATTTGATCTTGAAATGAAAGTATTTTTTGGAAATGGCACATAGAGTTTCCTATGTGAAGTAGTGGTCCTCGTAAAAGAGTCCCAGAGATATCTATTTTTTTCCTGGAAGTAAACCACTGTTCTCTATTTTTTTTTGCCATTTGAGTTTTTTATTGAAATAGTGGTCCTCTAAAAAGAGCCCGAGTGACATAAAAGTTCGTCCTCAAACCACTGTGCTCTATTTTTTTGTTGTTTTTCTTGTGAAATTGTCGTTGAGGTGAAAGTTTTTTTTTTTTGTTCTGTGCTGTGTCTTGTATTGTTATATTTTTTTGAATTAAAGTTATAGTACCTCATAGTAGACAATGTTTTTTGTAAAAATGCGGCCATCATCTAATAAATCACCTTAACTTTGGTTGTTTTCAATGTAAACTTTAATAGCCTCTGGATTCTTGTATTCTTGTGTAAATACTGGTTCTTCAAAAAACTACCCACAGATTTAAAGTTTGTCCTTGTGATTTATTAATGGTCATGGCAAATGCCATGATGATGGGAAATTGTCTCCTTTGAAGTACAAAAGGAGGGCTACTTTCACTTGGTGCCAATTCTTTTCTTGGTATGAAAACTCTCTCTCCTTTATGTTAGAATTTCAGCATGTATGAAATGGTCCTTTAATTCATGAACAATAAAACTGGTCCCATTACATATCCCTTTTTTTGGTTCATATTTTGCAGTAACATGACAATTGCACCTTTCTTTAGCTGCAAAATATGTGGTGGCGTTCCAGAGGGAGTTAATGAGTTAATTAATTCAGTTGAAAAGTTTGTCTGACTTTCTTTGTCATCACCAAGTACAGAATCAGCACTGTGGTAAATTTTTTGTGTTGCATTTTTTTTTTTTTTATATTTCATTATTGAGGAATAATGCATCCATATTTATGCATGTTAGTATTACTTTGTTGGCAAGCTTTGCATAGTCCTTGTTATTTATTGTATTTTGGAATGTAGCTGATATGAGATCCTGTTTGCAAATCATATGAGCTGGGATGTGCACGGTATCATCGGGTACATTTTGTATTTGCTCTGTTTTTTCTTCTCCAATGTTAATGAGCTAATCATTGAACTCATTTTCTCCTTCTGATCTCATATTTTGTTGTAATTGAAGATGGGTAAATAGTTTCCATAGTGTACTTGACTTTATACATGTTTCGACAATGTCGGTTCGATTTCCATGTACAACGACAGGTAATGTTTGTCTAAAATCTCCACCTAACAACATTACCTTTACATCAAATGGCAAATCATTATCCATGACTTCACGTAGCAAACGGTCAATACATTGTAGGGCATGGCATGACATCATTGTAGCTTCATCTATTATAATTAATTTACTTTTTTTTTTGTTTGCTTGCAATGATGTCAATCGAATATCCGACACTGATGTTTTCAGAATAGGAACTGGCAGTTTAAATCTACTATGCACAGTTCTTCCACCTTCTAACAAAAGTGCGGCAATTCCAGTGGTTGCCAATGGCAGAGCTATTTGACCTTGTGCTCGAACAAAACTCATCAACAAATTATAGAGATACGTTTTTCCTGATCCGCCAGGTCCATCTAGATAGAAATAACGCTCTTTGAGCATGTCATCATCTAGGGCATTTATAATTGCATTAACTGCTTGCAATTGTAATGTATTTAAAGTTGCAAGTCTTTCTTCTGTTCTTTCTCTTTGAAGCTGAGTGTCATAGTCTTCAAAGTTTATGTCGTCTATGAGACCTGGATCTGGCAGATTAAAACTTGCACAACTTAATCCATGCGTTAAAAAGACCTCTTGAATTTCAATTAATGCTTTTAATTGTGCAATAGGCTCATTGTATCGTTGCAAAAAGTCTTCAGACATATTTGTTTTAAATGTGTGCCATAAAGCTAATGCATTTGGAGCATTTGAGAAGATACAAATGAATGCAAATTGTTCCCTCATCTGCTGTGGCATTTGACATAGTGCTGGTTCTTCTAGACATCTTTACCATTCTGTAACATCAGCTAGGAAGTTTCTGTGTCGCGTAGCTAAATGAAATGATTCATAAACTATGTAATTAACAGTTCCTAAATTGTTCAAAACTTTGTGCACCAGGAACATTTAGAAGTAGTAATCGTAAGCTGAAACGTTCAAGGTCTCATGGACTTACAGTGTAAATTCTTGGTATTATTTTATTTCCACAACTTTTTCTTTTTCGCCATAATCCATTTACGAAAACATAATGGTATGGAATGTCAATAGATAACAATTCCCTTGCCTCCAAGTCAGTCGAATTTAATTGAAACCACGCAGTTAGTGTAGTTTGGCGATGCTCACTTTGTGCCAAAGCATTTGTTTATTTTCCAACATGGAAATACACTAAATGTCTTTGTGGCAAATGTACAGCTAATCGATATACTGCATGTGCGCGATCATGCATTTCAAATTTGAGAAGATGGCACACATATCGAGCATCTACATGAGATGCAAGTTCATCATGTAATAACTCAGTTTGTTCTGGACTTTCTGCACCATTGACCACTACAGTAGCTGCAACATAGCCTTTGTAAATATATTTGTAGACATATTTAATGGATTTTATAGAAGTGCAAGCTTCCACATTAATGTGTGCATTATACTTCATAAGTAAATGTGGATTGTATGGCACCACATATCTGTTATCTATGTTTTTTCCACAAATAATGGTAGTTTGTCCTTCTCTTCTTCTATATAATGGATAACCATCACAATTAGCATAAGTTTTGTCTCTATAATCTTTTGGAAATTCTTTAGTACGTTTCTTATTTTCCATACATGGTGACTGTGGATTAATATCTCCACACGGTCCATGAATCATACAATGAGTTACAATCTTATATAGTGAACAATGTAGTTCTGGATCTGGTAGTTCAGCAATAATCACTGAATCCACTTTGTCACCAGTATCCAATTTATCTTTCTCTTGAAGGATTATAAGAATATGTGCCTGTTTTCTTAAATTCTATGGTATAAACATTAGCCAGACATTTGCCAAATAGCTGAGTTATGGTTATGTCATGTATTAATTCATTTAATTTGATTTTAAAGACTCTTGCCACTAAATCTGGTCTATCGGAAGCAGTTTGTCCAATTAGCAGATTCTGTACAATCTCTGGCCATTGTGGATTACATGTAAATGTAATAAATAAATCTGGTTTGCCATATTTAGTTACAATAGCCATTGCATAATTGTATCTTTCTCACATATTGCGAGGAGATCCTTGAAAAGGAGAAAGTAAAATGATGGCTTTGCCAGCTGGCAGCTCTCTGGTTGTAGCCACCTCAACAACATAATCCAATAGTCCAGAATACTGTTCTACATGTAGTTTACCTTATTGATATTTGATGAAGTTTAAATTATTTGCCTCAACTTGCAAATATGAATCAATGATCCATTGTTGTGTCAGCTTTCCGCTACTTAAAATGGGATTGAATCCATCTCAAATGTCAGTTTGAGCCACTTTAAATTCAAGCATGGAAATTTTATTTCTTACACGCACTTTTGAATTTGGGTAACTCTCAAGGGTTAATTTGGGTTGCCAACCTGCTTCCCCATGTAGAAAAAATATGGGATATGTCATTGGATCCAAGTTAGTACTTAAGATACTTATATTAATAAAAGGTTGCTCCTCATTTCTGGGATATATTCTAATACTAGCGACTTGCCCGTCAAAAAATGACGGCAATGTGATGTATATGTTTGTGAAGTTGTTTAGTTATTTAAATATATTTTTGACCCTTGTAAGTATTGTGATATGAAGATGTATTTTTGTAAAACGTTGATGTAATGGTTTTTAAAAATGAATTTTGTATCTGAAGAATTGTTCACTTTAATATACATAGAATCCAGAGGAAAGTAAAAAGTAAAAAGACTTTTTGCAACGTGCCGAATTTTAACATGAAGTTTAAAATATATGTAAGAAATAACCTTGAAAGTATATATTTTTAAAATTGAACTTTATTTTTTATGTAACTTTGGAATTTTTGCAAAACATTTGTGTAATTTTGAACATTATAAACAGGAACATAGTAAATACATTTTGTAACATAATTTTGAATTAAAAGTATTAACATTTGAATGTAAAAACAGTTTAACTTTAAATTAATCAGTATTAACATGCAATTTGTATCAGAATAATTGTTAAGTTTAATATACATTGAATGTAGAGGAAGGCATACAGTAAAAACTCTCCTTAAACCGTACGTAATTAAAGTAATTCATTACTGAGCACATAAACTGGCGATAAACATGAATGAAACCTTAACATAGTGACTTAACATTTTAACATAATTTTTCATAGAAATGCAAGGCAAGTATTTTGTGAGGCGAATTATCCATAAACATGACTTCCATTAATTATGACTGAATTAAACAACCAATTGTTTTGTATTTTTGAATGTTTTTCCAAAATGTTTGCATGGCTTTAGTTTGTATCCTGCAAAGTTATAGTACTTCATAGTAGACAATGTTTTTAGTAAAAATACGTCCATCTTCTAATAAATCACCTTGACTTTCATTGTTTTCAATGTAAACTTTAATAGCCTGTGGATTTTTGCACCGTGACAACGCAACGTACAATTGACCATGTGCAAAAACTGGTTCTTCCAAGTAAATACCCACAGATTTGAAAGTCTGACCTTGTGATTTATTAATGGTCATGGCAAATGCCATAATAATGGGAAATTGTCTTCTTTGAAGTATAAAAGGGAGACTACTTTCACTTGGTGCTAAATCTATTCTTGGTATGAAAACTCTCTCTCCTTTATGGGTCCCAGTTAAAATTTCAGCATCTATAAAATGGTCCTTTAATTGTTGAACAATTAACCTTGTGCCATTGCATAGGCCTTTTTTGGGGTTCATATTTCGCAGTAACATGATAATTGCACCTTTCTTTAGCTGCAAAATATGTGGTGGCATTCCAGAAGGAGTTAAAGAGTTAATGAATTCAGTTGAAAAGTTTGCCTGACTTTCATTGTCATCAGCAAGTACAGAATCAGCACTGTGATAATTTCTTTGTGGTGCATTAATTTTTTTTAAGATTTCATTATTGAGTATTAATGCATCTTTATTTTTACACGTCAGTATGACTTGGTTGGCAAGCTCAGAATATTCTTCGTTATTTATGCTCCCTTCAAATATAGCCGATATAATATCTTGTTGACAAATCATATGAGGTGGGATCTCTACAGTGTCGTCAGGTAAATGTAGTATTTTTTCTGTTCTTCCTTCTCCAATTTTAATAAGCCAATCATTGAAATCAGTTTGGCCTTCTGATCTCATATTTTGTTGCAGTTGAAGATGGGTAAAATGTTTCCATACTGTACTTGACTTTATACATGTTTCAATAATGTCTGTTCGATTTCCATGTACAACGACAGGTAATGTTTGTCTAAAATCGCCACCCAACAAAATTACCTTTCCACCAAATGGAAAAATATTATCCATGACTTCACGAAGCAAACGGTCAATACATTGGAGGGCATAGCATGACATCATTGTGGCCTCATCTATTATAATTAATTTACATTTCTTCAATTTCTTTGCTTGTAAGGATGTCATGCGAATATCTGACACTGAATTTTCCAAAATAGGCACTGGCAGTTTGAATCCACTATGAACAGTTCTTCCACCTTCTAATAAAAGTGCAGCAATTCCAGTAGTGGCAAACGCCATTGCTATTTGTCCTTGTGCTCGTACTGAACTCATTAATAAATTGTACAAATATGTTTTCCCTGATCCGCCAGGTCCATCAAGATAGAAATAACGCTCTGTCACCATGTCATCATCTATAGCATTTTTAATGGCATGAAATGCTTGCAATTGTAGTGTATTTAAAGTTGCAAGTCTTTCTTGTGTTCTTTCTGCTTGTAGTTGAATGTCATAGTCTTCAAAGTTAATGTCATCTATTAGACCTGGATCAGGCAAATTAAAACTTGCACAACTTAATCCATGAGTTAAAAAGACTTCTTGAATTTCCATTAAGGCTTTTAAGTGTGCAATGGGTTCATTGTATCGTCGCATAAAGTCTTCAGCCATATTACTTTTAAAAGTCTCCCACAAAGCTAATGCATTTGGAGCATTTGAGAAGATACAAATAAAAGCAAATTGTTCTCTCATCTGTCGTGGCATTTGACATTGTGCTGCTTCTTCTAAACATCTTTCCCACTCTGTATCATCAGCGAGTAAGTTTCTATTTCTTGCAGCTAAATGGAAGGATTCATATACAATGTCATTAACAGTTCTTAATTGTTCAAAACTTTGTGCTCCTGGAACATTTAAAAGTAATATCCGTAAGCAAAATCGTTCAACATCTCTTGGACTGACTGTGTAAATTCGTGGAATTATTTTATTGCCTCTGGTTTTTCTTGCTCTCCATAATCCATTCACAAAAACATAGTGATATGGAATTTCAATATATAAGTATTGTGTTGCTTGAGCATCAGTGGAATTTAATGCAAACCATGCAGTTAGTGTAGTGTGACGATCTTCACTTTGGGCCAATGCATTCATTTCATTTCCAGAATGGAAATAGACTAAATGTCGTTGTGGCAAATGTACTGCTAACCTATATACTGCATGTGATCTATCATGCATTTCAAATTTTAAAAGCCGCCACATAGCTTCTGGCGCACTGACATAGCGAGCATCTACATGAGATGCAAGTTCATCATGTACTAACTCACTACTTTCAGGGTTGTCTGCACTTTTGACGACTACAGTAGCTGCATCGTAACCTTTGTAAATATATTTGTAGACATATTTAATTGATTTGATGGAAGTGCAGGCTTCTACGTTGATGTGGGCGTTGTACTTCATGAGTAAATGTGGATTGTAGGGTACTACATATCTATTGTCCACTTTTTTTTCCACGAATAATGGCACTATCTCCTTCTCTTCTTTTATAAAGTGGATATCCATCACAATTGGCATATGTTTTGTCTCTATAATCTTTGGGAAAATCTTTTGAACATTGATTATTTTCCATACATGGTGATTGTGGATTAAGGTCTCCACAGGGTCCATGAATCATGCGATGAGTAACAATCTCATATAGTCTACCATATAGTTCTGGATCCGGTAGTTCAGCAACTATGACTGCATCCACTTTGGCCGAAGTATCTAATTTATCTTTCTCTTGAAGTATTATGAGAAGATGTGCATGTGGAAGGCCTCTTTTTTGAAATTCAATGGTATATACATAAGCAAGACATTTGCCAAATAACTGATTTATAGTAAAGTCACGTATTAATTCATTTAATTTTATCTTAAAAACTCTGGCTACTAAATCTGGTCGATCTGAAGCACTTTGTCCAAGAAGTAGATTTTGATGAATTTCTGGCCATTGTGGATTACATGTAAATGTCACAAATAAATCGGGTTTTCCAAATTTAGTCACAATAGCCATAGCATCATTGTATCTTTCTCTCATATTTCGAGGAGATCCTTGAAAGGAAGATGGTAAAATGATGGCTTTGCCAGCTGTCATGTCTCTGCTTGTAGCCACGTCAGCAACATAGTCCATGAGTCCACAATATTGTTCTACACGTAGTTTATCTTGTTGATATTTTATAAAGTTTAAATTATTTGCCTCAACTTGCAAATATGAATCAATAATCCATTGTTGTGTTAGTTTTCCACCACATAAAATGGGATTAAAATCATCTCTAATGGCAATTTGAGCAACTTTAAATTCAAGCATAGAAACATTATTTCGGATTCTGGCTTTAGCATTTGGGTAACTGGGAAGGGTTAATTTTGGTTGCCAACCTGCTTCTCCGTGTGGGAAAAAGATGGGATATGTCATTGGATCTAAATTTGGACTTAAGATATTAATATTAAGAAATGGTTGGTCCTGATTTCTGGGATATACTCTAATGTCTCTTTGAAATGGTGGTTCTCCTTCATCATTGTGAAAGACCATTGCAACCTCATTTGATGTTGGCAAGTTATAACGACGTTTATCAGTATGTCTGTCTCTTTTAAGCACCATATTAACCTTTGGCATGGGTAATTGATGTCTTTGTGCATGAAGTAGTTGTTCATTTTCTACTTCTGCCAATTTTTTGTAAGCTTTACTGTAGGGATTGTTGTCCATAATGTTATTTAGCTCTATAAAAACACTGGGTAAGCATTTTTTATTTTCTTCCATCTGCATACGTTGGTCAACAGCTTCCATTGTATCTAGGACATATAGTTGAGCGAATTTTCTTTGCTCTCCTTCCTCTGGATGTAAATGTGAAGTCCGATGATAAATTTGTCCTTGGACTTTAAAACAGTAAGGACCATGTCCTGGTACATTAGCAGCCAATGTTGCCCCCATAGATGCAAATGATATGGCACTATTGTAGGATCTTATGTTTGTCTTAAAATTGTTGTAATTTGGAAAAGTAGGTTGAGTCATAATATTTAGTAAATAGGTTGGAAATTGTTTCCTTTGTGGAAGTTTGAACTTTCCTTTTTGACAACAACTAATAAATTGTCCATCTCGAGGTCTCTCCTGTTTAAAATAATAAGCCTCACAAAATTGACATTGAGTAGTCATGTCCCCACAACTATGAACCTCTACTGCTAAAGACTTCATTAAAGAACAATTTGCAACGCATATTGGATGTTGACTTTGATATTCATCAGATGAAAAGTCCTGAAATGTTTCAACAACAGGTTCTAAATGTTTAGTTTTTTTCGTAGCTTTTCTTGGTATATGTTGGACTTGTTCGGTTGAAATGTCCTGTAAGTTTTTAGTAAGAGTTTGTAAATGCTTTTTTTTTGTAGTTGTTTTTTTTGGTCTGTCTTGACTGGTATGTTGTAAAATGTCATCTGATGTTTTAGGAACAGTTTGTAAATGCTTTATTATTTTTTTATTTTTTTTGGTTCTATCTTTCATTTTTGCAGCTGATATTCTTTTATTTGCAAGTCTTTTGCGTTCTTTTTCTCTTCGAATTTCTTTCTCCTCCGGTGTCTGCTGGGCGGCCCATCTCTCTTGTCTTTCTCTAGTTTGACGTCTTTTCTTGTCTTCTTTGGTCTCGTTATCAGCCATATTAATCTGTAAACGGAAACAAATAAATGTAATTGTGTATATTTAAATTTGTAATTCCTGTTAAAGATTATTGTGCACAATTGTTGAAATAAAAGGCAAATCATGAATGTATCATTGATATTTAGTTAAATTTATAATTCCTGTCTTCAGTGGCTCAGAATTTGGGCAATGGAATACTGCTGTAAATAAGCATGTAACATATTTATTTAAAATAATGGTTTTATTTATTAAAAACTTTGTTTGTGGATACATATTTACGACTGCAAAACTTCTTTGCTTAAAAAAAAAGTGATGTGGTTATTGAGCTATGTATTGCATAGTAGCAATTGAAATAAAATAAGGGAGATAGTAAATTAATTATTTTATTTTTCTGTTGACACGGATGCAACTGAAAGCAGTTTCTTTAGTTTTATACTTTAGTACTTATTATAGTTTACCTTGGTTGAAGTGTGATTTAAATCCGAATGTTTGTTGGTCCTCGTTTCAAAATCGTTGTCCAATGGTGTGGTCCTCTGTTGGAAGTCCTCGCCCGATGGTGTGGTCCTGTGGCGATAGCCCCCGTCCGATATTGTGGTCCTGTAGCGATATCCCTCGTCCGATGTTGTGGTCCGTTGGTGAAAGTCCTCGTCCGATGGTCTGGTCCTGTGTTGAAATTCCTCGTCTGCTGGTCTGGTCCTGTGTTGAAATTCCTCGTCTGCTGGTCTGGTCCGAGTCCTCGTCCGATGGTCCGGTCCTGTGGCAAAAGTCCTCGTCCGATTGTCTTCACGCAGTATCTGTTGTAATGTAAAATAGAAAATGTTGTTTGAGTGAAATGTCTTTTAAATAAGTTAAAAATGTATGAATTAGGCTGTATTGTATCATTTATGGTTATTTTTTTCAAAAATATTTTTTGTAACTTTCTGTACAATCCCACGACTTTTGTTATTCTTATTTAAGGTTCTTAGTAAGGCTTGTGGGTTGTGATATATTAAATAAGAATATGAATTTATTTTGCTATGTCTTTATGTTAGTTTTTGTACAATCCTGTTTTGTGCGCACCACTTGTGGTATACTTATTTAAGCTTTATTGGGATGGTTATAGTTAGTGAAACATGAAATAATATAATTAATGTAGTTTGCTATGTGTTTGTGTTAGTTTTTGAGAATCCTGTTTGGTGGGCATCACTTGTGCAAAACTTATTTCTTCTTGATTGTACAGGTTATAGGTTGTTAAACATTAAAGAAGAATGTTAATGTAGTTTCCTATGTGTTTGTGGGATTTTTTGTACAATGCTATTAGGTGCGCAACACTTTTGTTATTCTTATTTTGGCTTCTTTGTAAGGCTTATAGGTTGTTAAACATTTAATAAGAAAATCTGTTTTGTGTGTAGCAGTTTGTGTGTTATTGAATTGCGATTTGGCTAATTGAATTGTGCCCTAAATAAGCACATAGGCCCTCATTCAATTGCGATTTGGCCAATTGAATAGTGCTCTAAATAAGCACATAACATATTTTTTTTAAATAAGTTTTTAGTTAGTGAAAACCTTGCTTTTGGATAGATGTTTACTAACTAAAAACTTATTTAAAAAAATATGTTATGTGCTTATTTAGACCCCTATTCAATTGGCCAAATTGCTATTGAATGAGGGCCATAGCATATTATTTAAACTAATTTTGTAGTCATTGAAAAACTGTATTTTTGATATTTTTTTATTAAGTAAAACCTTAGTTTTAAGCAATTGTTATGTTGTTATTTAGAGCCCTATTCAATTGGGCAAATTGCAATTGAATGAGGGCCTTTGTGTGTACCATATGTTGCATAGTTTGGCCCTCATTCAATTGCATATTTTACAATGTAATAGTACTCTAAGGCCGTAATTGAATTGCAATGTATAAATTTGAATAGGGTTGTAAATAAGCACATGACATATATTTGTTAAAATAGAGTAAGGGCCTAAAAGTTCTTATTTATAGGCATATTTAATTGTCCAAAATAGCAATTGAATGAGGGCCTTTGGTTACTGCATTTGTTATATTGTGAGCTCCTCATTCAATTGTGTTTTGACCAATGGAATAGAGCTCAATATCAGCACAGAGCATAATTTTGTACAGAATTTTGTATTTAGTGAACTTGTATCCAAAAGGAACGTGTTCACAAAAGAAAAATTTCCTTTAAAAAATATGCTCTGTGCTTATATAGAGCCCTATTGAAATGGGCAAATCACATTTGAGTGAGGCCCTTGGCCATTAAAGATATATAGGTCCTCATTGAATTGCAATTTTGCCAATTGAAGAGGGCTCTATATAATCACATAACATATTTCTTGAGCAAACTTTTTAGTTATTGAAAACCTTGATTGTGGTTAGAAGTTCAGTAACTAAAAAGTTCTGTATAAAAAAATATTATGTGCTTATATAGAGCTCTATTAAATTGAGAAAGTTGCAATTGAATAAGGCTCATGGTTCTTTCTTGTTTATACTTAATACTTTACCTTGATAGAAGTTTTGAATGACAGACGGTGCCTTCCTGGCAATCTTAATCCGCCGGTGTTCTTGTAGTGTCTGTTTGAAAAAGAAAGTGAAATAGTTATTTGTATATTTATAATTTTTCATCTAGCAAAGCATGGCCTTTTGAGCATGTAATGTCTTGTTGTATCTTACCTCTTCAAATTTGTTGGTGTTCTTTAAAAGGGATTGTGCTTCACAGTGCACGGTGCAAATTGTTGAGAGACGCTGTTGATGCAGAGTCTGTTTGAATATTAAAAGAAATAGAAAGATTCAGCTTTATATGATCTATTGAATTGCAGTAAATGAATTCAATTAACCTTATTTTTTGTTGGTGTCTACACACATATGTCACATACATGAAGTGTACGTGTGACATATTAGTATACATGAGTCAAATTTAAATGGTTAAATTAACCTTATTTTTGATTTTTTTCTAACACACATAAATGTGTGTGTGTGAGATGTAACTATAGATGATTACACATATATGTGCGTGTCACATATCAGTATACATGAGATATAATGTCATTTAAATGTAGTTGTTTACTGATTTTGTTGTAAGCTAATTTTGTTGCATTGGCAATACACATAAATGTGCGTGTCACATGTCACTATACATTATAGACATATATGTCGGTGTCAGATGTCACTATGAAGGGGCAATACACAGAAATGTGCGTGTCAGATGTCACTATACATTATAGACATATATGTGCGTCTCACATGTCACTATACATTATACACATATACGTGCGTGTCACATGTCACTATGAAGGGGCAATACACAGAAATGTGCGTGTCAGATGTCACTATACATTATACACATATACGTGCGTGTCACATGTCACTATGAAGGGGCAATACACAGAAATGTGCGTGTCAGATGTCACTATACATTATAGACATATACGTGCGTGTCACATGTCACTATGAACGGGCAATACACAGAAATGTGCGTGTCAGATGTCACTATACATTATAGACATATATGTGCGTGTCACATGTGACTATACATTATAGACATATATGTGCGTGTCAGAGGTCACTATACATAAAGCTCAGTTTAATTTTTTTTGTGAGCCTATACACATAAATGTGCAATACATGATGACTACATAAATCCTAGTTTATTTTTTTATTTGTTTGACCTGACCTGATAATAAAATGTAATATATTATAGCTTACCTGTCAGTTGTAATTTGCACAATGTAAAGTAGTAAATTAGTAAAGAATTGTCTTCTCAAGTAAAAGCAGAAGTCACTCCGTTGATCACCTGAGGAGAAATGTATTTTTTAGTTGGAAATAGGCAGTATTTATAAACTTGTAGAAAGTTCTGGAAAGTGAGACCGTTAGAACGCAATACGCATGCGCTATTTGCGTTCCAGCTTACAATTTGCGTTCCATCCGCCATTTTAGGCGTATTACTGTTCAAAATGGTGTTTAATATGATTGTGATACGTTCCGCATAGTATGTGTTTCATTATTGCGAGTAAGTGTAGTGTAGTTACGTCTGAAGCCTCGTTTTCGTTTTGTTCGTCGGCCATTTTTTCTCTCGCTTAGCGATGGTATTAGTGTCTAAAGTGTTTATTTTGATTTAAATGTAGGTGTAACTTGTTTTTTTGAGGTGCTGGCTGGTTCCTCTTGCTGTAGGTAAGCTTTTTATGTGCTTGTTGTGTGTCTTTGTTAAGTTTTAAATGTTTGTATGTCGGCGTGTTGCGTCCGATGTTTGCGAAGTCGTAATGTGTAGTAACGTGTCTCGTATGGTGTTTGCGTGTGTAGCCTCGTTTTCGTTTTATTCGTCGGCCATTTTTTGTGTCGCTTAACAAAGTATTTAGTGTCTAAACTCTTTTATTTTGAGTGCAATTAAGTTGTAAGTTGCATTTTTGAGGTCCTGGGTGCTTCCTGTTTGTGTAGGTAAGTTTTTTATGTATGTGCTGTGTGTATGTATTGTGTTTGTAATTTTGTAATGTTCGCGAGTTGCGTCTGAGTGTTGCGAGGCCGTAATGTGTGTGAACGTGTGTCGTATGTTGTTTGCGAGTGTCGTAATGTGTGTGAACGTGTGTCGTATGTTGTTTGCGAGTGTCGTAATGTGTTGCGACGTAAATTTGTTTTTGCAAGGGTCGCAGTTGCTGCAACTGAAGACCTCCCTTTGCGAGGTCCTCAGGTGCTGGCATGGAGCGCCTGCGGCGCTCCAAGCCAGCAACTGAGGCCCTCGCTTCGCGAGAGTCCTCAGTTGCTGGCAAGGAGCGCCTGCGGCACTCCATGCCAGCAACTGAGGCCCTCGCTTCGCGAGGGTCCTCAGTTGCTGGCAAGGAGCGCCTTCGGCGCTCCCTGCCAGCAACTGAGAACCTGGCACAGTGCCCTCGCTACGCGCGGCCCGCGACTCGCTGCGCGAGCCGCGGCCCTCGCTACGCGAGGCCCGCGACTCGCTGCGCGAGCCCGCAGCGTTAGCAACAACTCGTACGCTCACAACTATATATGTGATCCCTCTGAAATGGTGGTTTTCCCTCATCATTTTGAAAGACCTTTGCAACCTCATTTGATGTTGGCAAGTTATAACGGCGTTTATCAGTATGGCGATCTCTTTTAAGAACCATATTGACTTTTGGTATTGGTAATTGATGTATTTCGGCATGAATTCGTTGTTCTTGTTCTATTTCTGACAATTTTTTAAAGGCTTGGGTTTTGGGCCATACTTTTATCAAGCTCAATAAAAACAATGGGTAAACATTTTTTATTTTCTGGAAGCTGCATACGTTGTTCAATAGCTTCCATTGTATCTAAGACATATAGTTGAGCAAATTTTCTTTGTTCCCCTTCTTCTGGATGTAAATAAGAAGTACAATGGTAAATTTGTCCTTATACTTTAAAGCAGTAAGGGCCATGTCCTGGCACATTAACAGTTAATGTTGCACCCATAGATGCAAAAGATATGGCACTATTATAGGATCTTATGTTTAATTTGTAATTGTTGTAGTTAGGGAAAGAAGGCTCTGTCATAATGCTTTGTAAATATGTTGGGAATTGTTGTTTTGGTGGAAGTCTTACCTTGCCTTTTTGACAGCAATTAATAAACTCGCCATCTCTGGGTCTTTCCTGTTTAAAATGATAAGACCCACAAAACTGACAGACAATATTCATGATCCTACAATTATGAGGCTCTACTGTTAAATATTTAAGTAAAGGACAATTGTGAGAAGATATATTAATCTGAGTGCCTAACTCAACATTATAATTTTTATCAGATTGTTCTGACACATTTTGTATATGTTTTTGATTTTTTGTTGCCTTTTTTGGCTTTGATGTTACTTTCTCAGCCGCTTGTCTTTTGCTTGCAATTCTTTCACGTTCTTTTTCATGTTGAATTTACTTTTCCTCCAGCGTCTGACGATCTTTCCATCTTTGTACACGTTCTCAAGTTTGGCGTCTTTTCTGTTCCTCTTTATTTGTGTTATCCGCCATAGTAATCTGTAAATAAAAATTATACATTCAATTTATTATTATTTTATGCAATCCATGTTCTTTATTTTCCTTATTTTTTCTGCTATCCTGTTTAGTGTTCATTTTCTTGCATTGCATTTGATAAAAGGTGCACATAAAAGATTTTTTGTTTCTCTATCGTGTATATGTTCTTTGAATTGTTTCTGGTATTGTGATTTGTGTTCACCAGTGTGCAATTGTGTACTTGTGGTTATTGTGTTAGGCTTAGAGGGTTAGTTATATCGCACTGCGTTTGGACATTGGGGAACAGCAAACAGGATATATCCTTTAATTTTGTATGAGTAAGCATTTATTGTGTTATCCTGTTTGTTGGACAACAGTGTTGCCATTATAGTGTTATGTTTATGACTTATAGAGACTTATAGTATTAGTTACAGTACAGTGCATTTTGACATTGGCGCTTAGCAAACAGGATTGCTGCTTGTATTTTGTATGTGTTAACAGAATTGTGATATTTTGTTTCGTGTATGTCACTGTTTTCATTCTTCTGTTATTTGTAATATTTAGTTATATTGCAGTGGTATTCCACATTGGCGCACACCAAACAGCAATAATTACATACAATAATCCTTTGATTTTGTTGATTTGTCCCAAAATTGCAGTGCTATCCTGTTTCGTGTGCACCACTGTTGGCATTAGGGTTTTTTGTTATGTGGATAGACAGAGGATTAGTTAGGCTACAGTATGTTTTATGCTTCGAGGATTAGTTAGACTACAGTCCATTTTGACATTGTCACACAGTAAACAGGATTGATGGTTGTATGTTTTATGTGTTAACATCGTTGGTTGTGGTATGTTGTTTGGTGTGTGGTACTGATGGCATTATGGTGTTTTTCTTGAGGTTTAGTTATATTGCAGTGCTTTTCCACATTTGTGCACACCAAACAGGATAAATCGTTCCATTTTGTTTAATTGACTAAAATTTGCTGTGCTATCCTGTTTGGCCTTAGGGGTTTAGGTTATGGGGATAGGCTTAAAGGGTTAGTTAAATTGCAGTAAGTTTTGACATTGGCAGACACAAAACAGGATTTTTTTTTCTTGCTTTGTACTTGTTATACTTTACCTGTTGTGTTGAATTTCTTGTGTCTAAATGATAGAGGGTCCTCTGCTGGTAATCTTCCTGCGACCGTCTTCAGGCAGTGTCTGTTGAAAATGAGAAACAGAAATGGAAATGTTAAAGTATATATATTTTTTGTTTTGACTAACAACATATGTGTTGGTTGTAGTATCTTGTTTGGTGCGTGTCACTGTTTGCATTATGGTGTTATTCCTGAGTTTTACTTATATTGCAGTGCTTTTTGCCATTTGCGTACGCGAAAAAGGATAAATGCTTCAATTTTTTTTTTGGTCTAAAATTTGCAGTACTATCCTGTTTTGTGTGCAGCACTGTTGGCATTTTGGGGTTTAGGTTATGAAGATAGGCTTAGAGGGTTAGTTAGATTGATATTTATTTATATTGCAGTGCTTTTGTACATTGGTGGGCAGCAAACAGGATACATCCTTATTGTTTTGTTTTGAACTAAAATTTGCTGTGCTGTTCTGTTTTGTGTTCAGCACTGCTGGCATTAGGGGTTTAGCTTATGGGGATAGACTTAGAGTGTTAGTTAGATTGCAGTATGTTTTGAGAGTGGCGCACACCAAACAGGTGTGTGTCACTGTTTGCATTATGGTGTTATTAGGAAATGGAATTTCTTTTGCTAAGAGCATAGATTTTTTTTTTTGTAAATGTTCAACATTTTAGGACAAATAAAAATTGATTTGTGTTTGAAATGTTCTATTTTTAGTAATTATTATTTTATTAATTTGAATCATTTATATATGTTTTCCATGTTTTTTGTGTCCATGAATAATGTTCTTTTTCTTAATCTTTTTTTTATTTATTTTTTGTGGATTATAAATGTATTAAGTTATTTGTTGTTATTAAATTATAGCTTACCTTTTTTTTAATAATTTGCAGCTTTTGAACTTCTAAAGGGATGGGCAAGTTGCTTCAGAAGTAATGCCACCAGTGAAATGTGCAGTCACACTGTTCATCACCTGTGGAGAAATGCAGACATTTCCAGAAAGTCTCCAGTATTTATAGACTTTCAGCCCAAGTAGAAACCGTTAAAACGTAGTGCGCATGCGCAGTTTGCGTTTTATCCACCATTTCATGTAAGTGATGTGCTTGTTATCCTCAAAATGGCGTAAATGTTGTATATGTTACGTACCTTGCAATGTGTTAGCAGGTTCGTGTAAGTGTTGCGAGTTCGTTGTTGATTTTTACACGCTTGGGCCTCGTATTTGTTTTTTTGGGTCCGTCATTTTTTTCTCGCTTAAGCGATTTTCGTTCTTTGAGAAACGCTAAATATGGGTGTAATTAACTTGCAACCTCAGTCATAGACATCCTGAATGTGTCCCTGTGCATGGGTGTGAGTTTGTAAGTGAATTTGTGTGATATTGGTGTATCTTTATGTGCTTTTGTCGTGCAGCGGTTGGTCCGGTAAATGTGTATTTTTGTGTGTTCCATATTTGTAGCGAAGTCCGTACTTTGTGTGGAGTCCGTATTTTGGGAAATTGTTACAAGTCGTATTTTTGTAATGCAAACTTTTTCAAACACCTACGGGTCTCGTAGTGTAAATTGTAAAATGGAGCTTCGTGTTCATGTGTAGCGTGGCCGTGGGTCGTAGGGATTATGTATATGTGGTGCAGGGTCGTAGGGATGAATGCTTGAATGCGATTTTTTGTAAGTCCTATGGGGCTGGCATTGTAAAGTGTGTAATTGAGGTTTGTGTTCATGTTTACTGTTGCGGGTCGTAGTAATGAGCGCCTCCAGGCTTCGTCGCTCCCTGCCTAAGTCGTACAGGGTCGTAGGGATGAGCGCCTCCGGCCTCCCGGCCAAGTCGTACGTCCTCCCAGGCTAAGTCGTATGGGGTCGTAGGGATGAGCGCCTATGGCGCTCATCTCCACCAGCGCAGTGAGCGCCTTCGGCCCTCCCTGCCTAAATCGTATGGGGTCGTAGGGATGAGCTCCTATGGCGCTCATCTCCATCAGCGTTACCAACGGATTTTGGTGTATAATAATGAAATAAATAATACATTATTAAATGAATCTACTTTACGTATTTTGAAGCATTCTGTTTTGATGTTGCTGCAGCATTAGTGGTGTGGAGCTGCTGTGTAGGAGTGAGGAACGTGTGCAGTGTAATAGTGTGCATGCGCGAGACGAAACCGTTAGCGTAGTTGTGTACTTCCGCATAAGCGTAAAATGGCGGGTAATGTGTGGTATGCGTCTTAGCGGAATATCCGTAGGTCGTTTGTGGTGTTTTGCGAGTTTGTTGTGGTGTTTTGCGTGGTTACAGTGCTGTAGCCTCGTTTTCGTTTTGTTCGGCGGCCATTTTTTCTCTCGCTTAGCGATTTTTTTTAGTGTCTAAACTCTTTTATTTTTAGTTAACTGAAGGTGTAAGCTGTTTTTTTGAGGTCCTGGATGCTCCCTCTTGCTGTAGGTAAGCTTTTTATGTATGTGCTGTGTGTATTTTTTGTGTTTGTAAGTTTGTAATGTTCTCGAGTTGCGGACGATTTTTGCGAGGTCGTAATGTGTGGTAACGTGTCTCGTATGGTTTTTGCGTTGCGAGGTAAAGTTTGCGAGGGTCGCGGTTGTTGGGTTGTGTGGTTTGCGTTGTAACGT
>CM050165.1:161436158-161473658 GCA_027410445.1 Discoglossus pictus
CTCTGTGTTTCTGTGTGTGTCTGTCTCTCTGTGTCTCTCTGGCTCTCTCTGTGTGTGTCTCTCTGGCTCTCTCTGTGTGTGTCTCTCTGGCTCTCTCTGTGTGTGTCTCTCTGGCTCATTCTAACCCCCCTCCCCCTCCCCTCCTCATTCTAACCCCCCTCCCCCTCCCCTCCTCATTCTAACCCCCCTCCCCCTCCCCTCCTCATTCTAACCCCCCTCCCCCTCCCCTCCTCATTCTAACCCCCCTCCCCTCCTCATTCTAACCCCCCTCCCCCTCCCCTCCTCATTCTAACCCCCCCCCCTCCCCTCCTCATTCTAACCCCCCTCCCCCCCTCCCCCCTCCTCATTCTAACCCCCCTCCCCCCCTCCCCCCCTCCTCATTCTAACCCCCCTCCCCCCCTCCCCCCCTCCTCATTCTAACCCCCCCTCTCATTCTAACCCCCCCTCCCCCCTCCTCATTCTTACCCCCCCTCTCATTCTAACCCCCCCTCCCCCCCTCCTCATTCTTACCCCCCCTCCTCATTCTAACCCCCCCTCCCCCCTCCTCATTCTAACCCCCCCCTCCCCCCTCCTCATTCTAACCCCCCCCTCCCCCCTCCTCATTCTAACCCCCCCCTCCCCCTCCTCATTCTAACCCCCCCTCCCCCCTCCTCATTCTAACCCCCCCTCCCCCTCCTCATTCTAACCCCCCCCTCCCCCCTCCTCATTCTAACCCCCCCCTCCCCCCTCCTCATTCTAACCCCCCCTCCCCCCTCCTCATTCTAACCCCCCCTCCCCCCTCCTCATTCTAACCCCCCCCCTCCCCCCTCCTCATTCTAACCCCCCCCTCCCCCCTCCTCATTCTAACCCCCCCCTCCCCCCTCCTCATTCTAACCCCCCCCCTCCCCCCTCCTCATTCTAACCCCCCCCCCCCCCCCCTCCTCATTCTAACCCCCCCCCCTCCCCCCTCCTCATTCTAACCCCCCCCCTCCCCCCTCCTCATTCTAACCCCCCCCCCTCCCCCCTCCTCATTCTAACCCCCCCCCTCCCCCCTCCTCATTCTAACCCCCCCCTCCCCCCTCCCCCCCTCCTCATTCTAACCCCCCCCCTCCCCCCTCCCCCCCTCCTCATTCTAACCCCCCCTCCCCCCTCCCCCCCCTCCTCATTCTAAAATAATTTTTATTTGGTTAGTCTTTCTTCATAACTTAGGCCCTCCATTTCCCTTATTAGTTTTGTTGCCCTTCTCTGTACTTTTTCCAGTTCTAAAATGTCCTTTTTATACACCATATTTCAAATGAGGGCGTACTAGGGATTTGTATAGTGGCACAATTATATTTGCTAAGATTTTATTTGCCTTTGAAGATGCTGCTTGGCATTGAGAACTGTTACGTAGCCCAAGTACATTATATGACTTTTTGGAAAACAAAAATTAAATTGCATGTGTCCAGTAGTCATACAGCTCAATGTAAGACAAATAAAAAAAAAAATAATAGTGGTCGGGTCCCTCTCCCACCGGTCGAGTATGTTGAATCATTGCTCTCCAGCGATGGGAATGCCCACAATTCCAGGGAAACAACCCGGACATAAACTTTGCAGTCGGGCCACTCTCCTTGTGTAGCTGAGGTGTGGCCTAGTACTGCGTCCTACCTGGCCTACTAAGAGGCCCAAGGGCCGAGTGATGATGATGAGGATAGAGGACGGGGAGCCTACGGAAGCACGATTGAGTTGAGGTCTGGCGAAGACTGATGTAGGATTAGGGCTTATGAAAGTGTGAACGAGGTAAGACTGCGAAGGCTGGTTTAGGACTTATGTAAAGCCGGAGGAAAGTTAGCAGATTTGGCCCAAAATCCGCTAAAAGTCGGCTTACTAAAGTCTAGCCTTGGACAAGGGATGCAAGTTACCACCCAAGAAGGTATAGGAAAGTCGAAAAACTTGGTAGACTTGGGCCAAAACAAAGCTTAAGAAAGCGAAAGCTGATCCTTGGATGCGGACAAGGAAAGCTTGGTAGTCTTGACCAAGATCCATCAAGGGTAGCTTAGAGTAGACAGCTTACCTTGGATAATGGTAGTGTGAGGAGAAAGGCTGGAAGTGGAACCATTATTGACCCGCGATGGAAACAAGAGCGCGCAGAGCAGCAACCTACAGGCTCAAAAATTAACTGAGCTGTGCAAAGGAAATGTGGACAGGAAGGGCTTATAAAGGTTGAAGGCCCCTCCCACAGGAAGAGGCAGAGCGAGAGAGGGCCACTCCCACAACTCCAGGTATTTAACCTGGTAAATATGTAGTACTTGATGTGTAAAAAGTGTGCCATACCCCTGTTATAACCTCTATCAGTAAATCAATATCTGATTTATATGTTTTGCTGATCAATTTTCACTTTTCTGCTATTACAATTATATGTGAAAACTGCAAAACATCCAGTTTCATAGATGGGTTTGTTTGGTTGCTTCTGGCAATATTTAGTTAAAAACTCAGAGGAAACAGATAAAGTTGTCTTCGTCAACAGTGTCTTGGTAATCCTACATGTACAAAGCTTCTTCTTAATTATTTAGCTTATTATTAATAATAAAATTGTTAACTGTAAATATCACAGAGAAAAGTGGTGCTAAATGGAGCTTATACAATGAACACTAACAAGGTATCTTCTCACTAAGTAGAATGATAGCTTCAAGTAGCACTTGAATTCAGCTGGGGTATTCCCCTGGGTGAAGATCATTACAATTGAATATCTTAAAACACCAATATTAGTGTTTTTTGCTTTTGTTATCTACTCTTATATGCAGAAATACTTTTTTTTTTTTTTTTTTGTATTTTCTTTGTTGTATTTTTGACAATTTACATGTTATATTAAACTTGTGGCAGGGCAATGTGACAGTATTAGGATTATCTGCAAGTAAATGATGGTGCTACAGGTTATGCTACTGTGAGGCATAAACTCTCCTTCTCTTTTAAGAGTCCTCTCCCCATCTCGTATTTGGTGCTCTGCTTCAACTGACTAGAGTTAGCTTAAATATTTCATGACAGCTCATATGTGCCCAGAGAACAAATGTCACCCAATCCCACAAGCAGATTATATTTCTCTTTATTTATCAGCAAGTCCTCCATGTACTGTGTTCTATAAAATAATGCTGCTTTTATTATTTGTTGTTTGCCCTTAATTCGGCGTGTATAATAAGAACTTCAATGGCTTCAAAGTGGCTGACTAAGTAGTAGCTTAAGTGTCTAAATGTGACTGATGGTTCTTTAGTGGACTAACCTATACAAAACAAGGCTTGATAAATCCCAGAAGCGAAGGAGTCATGAATCCAAAAACCTAACCTAACCTAACTGTGTAGCCACTATGTTAATATTGTGTGTATTTAATCCATAGATTGGCTCCTAAAAATTGGTTGGCGGGCGCCTACATTTTTGATAAATTGCCAACCCCTGCTCTACTGATTATGAGGAGTGTATTTTTTTTTTTTTATCTTTAGAGTTCCAAAACATTTGTTACATACCAAATTAGCCAGCCTTAAGCAAAAGTTGTTCAGTACAGATCATTAACTGTTTATTTTTATTTTTTTAATTTATATAAAAATATATATATATATAGTTGTTGAAATTACGATTTGTATGTCACTCTATGTTAAAAGTAACAGGCTTGCGAGCCAAAGGTGCTCATTGCGAGGCCCGCAAGTTAGAGCCTCGCATTGTGTGGAAAACAGCATTTCTCAGGCTTCAAATTGTATTGCCGTCGTTTTTGACGGGCAAGAAGCTAGTTTTTAAATAGTTCTTGCTATAAGATTCACTGTTTTGAGGAAAGAATGTCTACAATGATTTCACATACATTGTTTGCTTGCACTAAAGTTACACTCTTAAAAGTCTAACTTCAAAATGCTTTAAGCAACCGGTTTTATATTTCTACTCGTCTGCTAGCTATACAGTGAAATCATCCCTCACTGAGAAATGTCATGCATAGTTTTATAACCACATACTTTACTATTTATTTATAAAAAGGCTGTAGAATAAAGTGTGATATAGAGTGGAACAGCTCTGTGCCATTTCACAGAAAGCATTTCAGAATGATAGAACCAAAAAATAGTTAAGGAATTTATATTGCTTGGGATAGTAGTGAGGTAAATCCTGAAATATAAAAAGGGTAAATGAAGGATCAGACAGAGCCTGGGGTTTCAGAGAGAGATAAAGGAGTCAAGGTGGTTTCAAATCAGTCTGTGCTGCCTTGTTTGTTTATCATTTTCTTGGAGAGATCACAGTCTGTAACCTAAGAACAAGGAATTGGATGCTTTGGCGCTCATTGTGTGCCTCTCCTCTGCTCTTTTTTTATATTATATATATATATATATATATATATATATATACATACATACATACATACATACATACATACAGTCAGGTCCATAAATATTGGGATATCGACGCAATTCTAAACTTTTTGGCTTTATACACCACCACAATGGATTTGAAATGAAGCGAACAAGATGTGCTTTAACTGCAGACTTTCAGCTTTAATTTGAGGGTATTTACATCCAAATCACGTGAACGGTGTAGGAATTACAACAGTTTGTATATGTGCCTCCCACTTTTTAAGGGACCAAAAGTAATGGGACAATTGGCTGCTCAGCTGTTCCATGGCCAGGTGTGTGTTATTCCCTCATTATCCCATTTACAAAGAGCAGATACAAGCTCCAGTGTTCATTTCAAGTGTGCTATTTGCATTTGTTGCTGTTAACTCTCAATATGAGATCCAAAGAGCTGTCACTATCAGTGAAGCAAGCCATCATTAGGCTGAAAAAACAAAACAAACCCATCAGAGAGATAGCAAAAACATTAGGTGTGGCCAAATCAACTGTTTGGAACATACTTAAAAAGAAAGAACGCACCGGTAAGCTCAGCACCACCAAAAGACCTGGAAGACCACGGAAAACAACTGTGGTGGATGACCGAATAATTATTTCCCTGGTGAAGAAAACACCCTTCACAACAGTTGGCCAGATCAAGAACACTCTCCAGGAGGTAGGTGTATGTGTGTCAAAGTCAACAATCAAGAGAAGACTTCACCAGAGTAAATACAGAGGGTTCACCACAAGATGTAAACCATTGGTGAGCCTCAAAAACAGGAAGGCCATATTAGAGTTTTCCATACAACACCTAAAAAAGCCTTCACAGTTCTGGAACAACATCCTATGGACAGATGAGACTAAGATCAACTTGTACCAGAGTGATGGGAAGAGAAGAGTATGGAGACGGAAAGGAACTGCTCATGATCCAAAGCATACCACCTCATCAGTGAAGCATGGTGGTGGTAGTGTCATGGCGTGGGCATGTATGGCTGCCAATGGAACTGGTTCTCTTGTATTTATTGATGATGTGACTGCTGACAAAAGCAGCAGGATGAATTCTGAAGGGTTTCGGGCAATATTATCTGCTCATATTCAGCCAAATGCTTCAGAACTCATTGGACGGCGCTTCACAGTGCAGATGGACAATGACCCGAAGCATACTGCAAAAGCAACCAAAGAGTTTTTTAAGGGAAAGAAGTGGAATGTTATGCAATGGCCAAGTCAATCACCTTATCTGAATCCGATTGAGCATGCATTTCACTTGCTGAAGACAAAACTGAAGGGAAAATGCCCCAAGAACAAACAGGAACTGAAGACAGTTGCAATAGAGGTCTGGCAGGGCATCACCAGGGATGAAACCCAGTGTCTGGTGATGTCTATGCGTTCCAGACTTCAGGCTGTAATTGACTGCAAAGGATTTGCAACCAAGTATTAAAAAGTGAAAGTTTGTTTTATGACTGTTAATCTGTCCCATTACTTTTGGTCCCTTAAAAAGTGGGAGGCACATATACAAACTGTTGTAATTCCTACACCGTTCACCTGATTTGGATGTAAATCCCCTCAAATTAAAGCTGAAAGTCTGCAGTTAAAGCACATCTAGTTTCATTTCAAATCCATTGTGGTGGTGTATAGAGCCAAAAAGTTTAGAATTGTGTCGATGTCCCAATATTTATGGACCTGACTGTATGTATGTGTGTGTGTGTGTGTGTGTATGTGTGTATATATATATATATATATATATATATATATATGTGTATATATATATATATATATATATATATATATATATATATATATATATATATATATATATATATATATATATATATATAGTGCTTCAACAAAGTATTAGTTTAAGGGTGTGCATAGTTATGCAACCATATTATTTTTCTTTTTTCTTCCCTCCACCTAAAAGATTTCAGTTTGTTTTTCAATTGAGTTGTACAAATTATAGGTCACATTAAAGGTGTAAAAAGTTCTGAAATGATTTATCTTTGTCTAATTTTTTTACAGCACAGAAACCTGACATTTTAACAGGGGTGTGTAGACTTTTTATATCCACTGTATGTCCGAGCTGAAGTAATTCTGGCTTAGCTTATTAATTCAAAAGTTAACAGACAGTTATTTACCAGCCAGAATATATATTTTAATTAAGAGATGTTCTTCTGAAAATGCCACAAAATGCAGCCGTTTTATAACTTTCAGTGTCTCAAATTGCATAGAAAGATTAGAATCATGGTGTCCAGCTTCCTGAGGGTGAAGGAGACTTTATTTGCATAGTTTTCTAACTACACAATAAGTATATGGAGCAGCAAATTCCAAAAGAATATTAGTAGGTGTATGCTATAAACCCCCAAATATAGCTGAAAGTGAGGAAATACAATTATTGTTACAGATTGGAAATGCAGCTAGTTCTAAAAATGGGAGATTTTAATTAGATTTAGTCATCACAAATAATGTTTGTATAGTATCAAATGTTGGAATAGGGCAACCTTTGGGAAACAGTGATCACAACAATCTCATTTGAGATTGAATTAAAAAAACAAAATTTTAAGGGGCCAACAAAAACTCTTCATTTTAAAAGGCCAGATTTTAATGATCTAAGGGCAGCAATTTAAAGTATAGACTGAGACAGAGAACTGATAGGTAAAAGCACTGAACATAACATCGGCATATACCAAGTGGGAATAAAAGTAAAAGGAGTAAATCCCATCCAATGTGGCTTAACAATGATTTAAAGGTCAAGATAAGGAGTAAAAAGAAGGCATTTAAATTATTCAAACAAGAGGGGACAGAGACTGCTTTACGGGAGTACAAGGAAATCAACAAGGCTTGCAAAAGGGCTATTAGACTAGCTAAAATAGAAAATTAAAAGTTAGTTGCAAAGGAGAGTAAGACTAATCCTAAAATATTTTTTTCGTATCTTAATGGGAAGAAGGCGAAGAAGGAACATTATAGGAACATTAGAATGTGAAACAGTCCATCTGAAAATTAGTGACCAGGAAAAGGCAGATGAGCTAAATAGGGTCTTTTCTTCGGTATACACAAGGGAGGTACCAGTGGTTGGGACACTGCAACATAATCGGGCTACACTACCTTTGCCAAATACACAGGAAGTAATCCAAAAGAGGTTGGAAAAATAAATGTTAATAAAGCACCGGGTCCTGATGGAATACATCCACAGGTACTGAGGGAACTGGGTTCTGTAATAGCCAAATCATTATAATTATTTTTTCAAGATTCACTCAACACAGGGTCTCTACCAGATGACTGTAGAAAAGCAGATGTGATACCTATATTTAAGAAGGGAGCAAGAGCAAATCTGGGGAATTGTAGACCAGTGAGCCTCACTTCTGTAGTGGGGAAGCTTTTAGAAGGGGTAATAGGGGATAATATACAAGAATATATCTATTTGAACAGGATTATAAGTAGGAGTCAACATGGATTTGAGAGATAGGTCATGTCAAACAAATCTAATTAGTTTCTATGAGGAGGTTAGTAGGAACCTGGATCAAGGCAACTCAGTGGATGTAGTCTTTTTTGATTTTGCAAAGGCTTTTGATACAGTGCCACATGTGAGACTATTGTGTAAACGAAGAGATACAGGAATTGTAGTAAATATCTGCTCATGGATTGAGAGCTGGCTAAAAGACAGGAAGCAAAGGGCTGTTATAAATGAAACATTCTCCGATTGGACTAATGTGGTAAGTGGGGTTCCTCAGGGTTCAGTATTAGGTCCTCTGCTTTTTAACATATTTATTAATGACTTTGAGGCGGGACTGGAAAGTAGTGTCTCCATTTTCGCTGATGACACGAAGTTGTGCACTGCATTAAATCAGATAATGATGTGCTTTCCCTCCAAAGGGATTTACATAAAATTGAGGAATGGGCATCTAAATGGCAGATGAGATTTAATATGAATAAATGTAAAGTTACGCATCTGGGAAGAAAAAATAGCCATTCAATTTATAATCTTAATGGAGCAAATCTAGGTGTATCAGATATTGAAAGAGATTTGGGGGTGCTTGTGGACAACCATCTAGGTAACAGTGCCCAAAGCCAAGCAGCAGCTGCAAAGGGAAATAAAATATTAGCATGTACTAAGAAGGGTATAGAAGCAAGGGAAGCAAATATAATTCTGCCACTATAGAAATCTCTAGTACGCCCTCATTTGGAATATGGAGTACAATTTTGGGCACCACTTCATAAAAAGGAAATTTTAGAGCTGGAGGGGAATGGAGAGCCTAAGTTATGAAGAAAGACTAACCAAACGAAACTTATTTTCTCTAGAAAAAAAGGCATCTAAGAGGAGATATGATTACTTTTATATAAATACATCCAGGGTCAGTATAAAGATTTGTCAAGGGAACTTTTTGTGCCAAGAGGTTTTCAACTAACAAGAGGACACCCCTTGAGGTTAGAAGTAAAAAGATTCCACCTTAAAGAAAGAAAAAGGTTCTTCACAGTAAGGGTGGTTAATCTGTGGAATTCTCTACCAAGGGAGGTGGTGACAGCGGATTCAATAAATAACTTTAAAAAGGGATTGAATATATATATAGGGTATTCAGGGTTATCCTGGTTAATTAGAGAGGGAGTATTGATCGGGGAGAAATCCTATCACCAGTATCTGGGGTCAGGAAGGAATTAATTTTATTTTTTTCCCTTTGAGACGATTGGGTTTGGGTTTTATTTTGTTTGCCTTCCTCTGGATTAATTAATAAAAATGGAAAAAAATGAAATAATTGATTTAATAATAAATTAACAACAAATTAATTAATATTTAATCCACATATTGCAGATCAGAGGAGATCTTAAAAGGTTGAAGTTGATGGACTGAAAGTCTTTTTTTCAACCTTAATTACTGTGGGCCTCATTCAATTGCAATGTGGGCAATTGAATAGGGCCCTAAAGAAGCACATAGCATATTTTTATTAAATAAGTTTTTAGTTAGTGAAAACCTTTCTTTTGGATAGATGCTTGCTAGCAATAAACTTCTTTAAAAAATATATGTTATGTGCTTATTTAGGGCCCTATTCAATTGGGCAAATTGCAATTGAATGAGGGCCTATGTAACTATTTAAAACTGCTTTCAATAACAATAATGAAAAGTTTATTAGTTTACAAGGACAGCCCTTCTGTAAAAGTAACAGGCAAGATAATCCGTTGAGAAAAGAATGTGATGCCTACAGTAAACAATTGTTATTTTTTTAAATTGTGCAGTCATGTCCGACTCTCCTTGTGTTTACAAACCACAGCACGCTAGGGACATCCTGGTCATGCTTATCCATTAGGTTTTCTTGGCAAAGCACTGGACTGGGTTGCCAGTTCATTCTCCAGTGGCCCACAAAGTGTCTGACCTCTCTGCTATGACCTGCCCATATTGGGTGACCCTACAAC
This sequence comes from Discoglossus pictus, assembly GCA_027410445.1. Classification (NCBI taxonomy): domain Eukaryota; kingdom Metazoa; phylum Chordata; class Amphibia; order Anura; family Alytidae; genus Discoglossus; species Discoglossus pictus. The sequence goes on from CM050165.1 coordinate 161,445,875, forward strand.
TCACAACTTCATTGTAGTACAAAAGCAGGAAGCGATCCAAAAGAGGAGAAAATAATAAATATGAAGAATAAATATGTACAAGAGAAAAATGTTCATGTTTTGTACTTTTTAACTTTTTAAATACATTGATCTATTATCAAGTTGTTTTTTAAAGAACCATACAGTACAACACAATGTCCACAGTGACCTTTAATAATAGTATTAATTATGCCTCAAAAGTTCCTTTAAGTCTAAAGTCTGTTGGCCTCTTATTTCTACTGGGAGACTGTATAATGTAATCACTGCCAACTCTTCCTGCTGTCTGAAGGATTTACTGCTGCACTTTATCTTTTTTTACCTAGGAAGTCACAAGCACAAGGCACGTAAGTGTATGTAAAGGATCCTTTGGAATGTATTCTTATTAAAGTACACTTATTGAATCAGTCTAGAAAAAAAATGTATGATAATTATAAGCAAGTACAGAATCTGTTAAGTACGGTATACATTTATGATATATACAGGTCTGTATAAGATCTGTTCAAGGCTGGTATTGGTACATGATTATAATTGATTCAGTATTTATTTTTAAAATAAACTGCATACTGTTTTTATAGGTTATGCACAACCATTTAACATATCAGCTCTTTTAAATGTATTACAATGTTCCTTTAAGTCACAAAATGATCTGATGCTTATCCCATTCATGCTTAAGAAGTACCTTAACTATATTGGCCCTACCCCTTCAACTGGCTATTCCAGTTATCTACTACCCTTTCTGTAAAGTATACTTTCACACAGTATCCATACATCTTCAACCTTCCAAGATCTTTTATCCTCATGTGTGCTTGTTGTTGCACTGCTCTTGTTCTTGATTGTTCTTGTTTTGGTGGATACTTTTCCGGTGAACTTTATTAAACCTTTGATATATAGGATCTTGTACATTTCTAGCTACTATCATATAAATTATCCAATTAAAACAAATACAAATTCTGTTCAACACATAGCAGTTATTTTTAGATTTGGCTATTGTTACGATCACTTCTTCAATCAGGCTCGCCCAGAACCTAGTTCTGACCCACCCAGCAATATGCAACGGCTCTTGCTATTATCCCTGCTTAGCAGAGATGAACCAGACCAATATTGGACCCTTAGAATGACCACAGGACCACGAGAATTATCAGGCAGGGCAGCAGAGTTAATCTTCCTTTAGGCAGATGTAGAATTATTAACCATTGATCAGAGCGAACGCACAATTATGCATGACCACAAATGAGTAAACTTTATTTTTTCCCCATCCAACATTTTTATACTATTCACTCACCTCTCCATCATAAAGTCACACCCCTATCAACAGTTCCTTTTAGTAAATCGTTATGCTTTCTGTGGCTCATCTGTCAATCATTTGATGTATCTTTCTAGTGACCCCCCCTCACAGATGCTTTGGGAGCCCTGGGCAGTAATTAAAAGATACTCCCTTTGATTTACATGGCAGTATGTTTCTGCTCCAAGAACTCAGTGGGGATCCCATTGCCCTCACTATTTGGTTTTCTCTTGTCACAACAGGGGGTGAAACCCCTATCATTCTGTTCAGGAGAGGGCTGTCTGTGAGTCAGGAGTGGGGGGTTCTTTCTGTATGATGCCACAGTAATCTAACATCACTGAACAAAATGGTCACAGGAACTGGAGGGCAGAAAAAACAACATAGCCACAATATAGCTGTCCCACAGATCCATAGGGGGTTTCCCCGGTTTCCCTGAGGGTCACATCTGCTCCCTCCCTTCTCTAGTGTAGCCCCAACAGTGATCCTTTTTTGGATGACTCTCTGCCTGCACTGCTTACTTGTCTTCTTGTCTCGAGAGGCCACCTGCATTCTGATGGATCTTGCCCCGGCAGAGTTGTATTGAAAAATTGAATGTCTGCAGGGCTAGGCTCCATCTAAACAGCCTACCACTGTCAATTCTCGGCAATACAAGTAATGCTGACATTTTTTTAGGGCCCACACCACAGCCAAACATTCCTTCTCTACGGCGGCATAAGCCACTTCTCTGGGCAGCAGTTTCCTGCTCAGGTAGGCTATGGGGTGCTCATCCTTCTGGGTGAGGACGGCTCCTAACCCGAAAGTGGAGGCATCTGTCTGGACAATAAAAGTTTTTTTGTTGTCTGGGGCAGCCTCTTTCAGGGCCCAAAAAGCTGTGTCACAGGCAGGGGTCCAATTGTCCAGTCAGGACATCCTCTTCCTGGTCATGTTGATCAAAGGTCTGGCCATGGTACTGTTATAGGGAATAAACTGTTGGTAATATCCTGTGGTCCCCAGGAAAGCCATTACCTGCTTCTCAGTTTGAGGGCGGGAACCTTCAAGCAACTATTCACTCAACTTGGCTGGTTCTGGCCTACTCTGCCCACTACCCTCCCAATTCCCTAAGTACTGTACCTCAGCTTTAGCCCACTGACATTTATGTGTGTGAATAGTCAACTCAGCACCCCTAATAGTGTCTAGTATGCTCCTGATGTGCTAGAGGTGCTCTTCCCAAGTGTTGCTAAATATGGTGATGTCTTCCAAGTAGGCCTGAGCATACCCCTTGGGCCTCTGTAATAATTAATCTACCAACCTCTGGAACATAGAGGTGCAGTCTTTACCCCAAATGGCATTGGCTTGAACTGGTAAAGCCCAAAAGGGGTGATGAACGCTGACTTTTCTTGCTGTCCCAGCAAGGGGCATTTGCCAGTAGTACCTCTTGGAGAGATCCAGAGTGGTTATGTACATTACCTAGGCGGTCCAACAACTCGTCTATGCGTGGAATAGGGTAAGCATCAGTTTTGGTTTTGTCATTTAGCTTACGATTGTCCACGCAGAAACTAATGTTTGCATTTTTTAGGCACCAATACTACTGGGGAAGCCGACGGACTACTATAAGGCTCAAACACCCCGAACCTTAGCATCTCCCTCAGCTCATCAGCTATAGTAACTGTTATTGCTTTTGGTACACGATAGGAGGGTTGCTTTAATGGGAGGCAACCCTCTGTTAGGACTCATGTACTGCTAAAGGAGTACACCCTGGGTTATTACAAAAAAAAGAGTCTGGTAGGGAGCAAGGGTACCTACCAGTTGGGCTTGGTAAGCTGCACTTAAACTCAATTCCCAGGCCTCTCGTATCACATCCAATGGTCCCCTTATCTGTCTGCCATATTCAAAGGGGCCTGTGGACTCCTGGGGCACTTCTCTATAGGCAAAGAGAAGGTAGGGGAGTAGCTGCTCCCAATCCTTCTCTTGCTCTGCAAAGGTGCAGAGCATTTTCCTAAGGGTACAGTTGAACATCTCACAAAAGCCATTGGTCTGGGGATGGTATGGGGAAGAGCTCAGGTGTCTAATACTATATACCGTATATACTTGACTATAAGCCGACCCGAGTATAAGCCATGGCACCTATTAAACCACAAAATACTGGGTAAAATGAGTAACTCGAGTATAAGCTGAGGGTGGGAAATGTGCTGCCCTCTGTGTCCCCCCTCTCTCTCCTGTGTCTCTTCTCCCCTCTCCCTTCCCTGTCTCTCCCCCCCCCCCCTCCCTTATCACCCTCCTCAACCCCACTCCTCAACCCCAACCTCCATCCTCAACCTCCCTCCTCATTCTCTACCCCCCCCCCCCCATTCTCAACCCCCCGGAGTAGAAGCAGGTAAGAGACGGGGAGGTATTTAGGGGGGTTTAGGATGATGAGGGGGGGTCAGAGAGACACAGGGGAGGGGGGAGAGTGACTCGAGTATAAGCCGAGGGGGCCTTTTTTAGCCTTTAAAAATGAGCTGAAAAACTCTTCTTATACTCGAGTAAATACAGTAATTATTTTCACAAAGGGTATTGAGTATAAGAAATTTAGTACTTTCCTTGTTCAACTTTTGGAATATGTACTGAAACACAATTTTTTTACCTATAATGGCAAATGGTTTCACCAAAAGAAAGGCACTGCCATGGGCACATCATGTGCACCTGGATATGCCAATCTTCTACTAGGATGGTGGGAAGAAAAGCTTCTGTCTCAAGAATCTCTGGTGGCACATATGGAACATGCTTTAATATGGCGTCGCTATATAGATGATATCCTGGTGGTTTGGACAGGCACCAGGATGGAATTTTGAGACTTTCTTACAGGCATAGAATAAAAACAATATAGGCCTCAAATTTACATATGAAATTAATGCTACTCAAATTACAATTTTGGACCTTACTATTCGTAAAGATAATCAAGGAAAAATATCTACAACTAATTATTGGAAAGAAACTGCCACTAACACACTATTGTTATGGGATAGTCAACATTTTGAACCTAAGAAAAGAGAAATCCCAAAAGGGCAGTACCTTTGAATCCGAAGAAACTGTAGTTCCAATTAGGAATTCAAAGTAGAAGCAGACAAACGTAGAAAGAGATTCCGTGAGAGGGGATAATCAAACAAATGTCTAAAAGCAGCATTCAAATATGCTTTGAACTGTAATAGGACAGAATTATTGAATAAACAACCCAGTGACGGTAAATCAGAAAATATACAACCACAATGTATTATGACATTTGGATACGATTCTAATACAATTAGGAACATCTTATCAAGCCATTGGCACATACTAAAGAGTGATGAGGATTTAAATGGAATATTACCAACCAAATCCTCGATCACATATCATATAGGAAGAGATCTGAAAGACCTGTTGGTCCACAGTTTCATCAGTGAGCGAAGACCAAATAACACCTGGTTAAACCCACCGATAGGTTGCTTTAAGTGTGGAAAGTGTAAATTTTGCAAATATATTAAACCAACCAAGATCTATGAACATCCAATCAATGGTGAGAAGTTCACACTTAAAGAATGTACTAACTGCTGCTCTACAAACATGGTTTATGTGGCAATATGCCTTTGTAGTAAGATTTACGTGGGTAAAACTAGGCGCCAGCTACGTAGAGATTTAGATACACCTATAGCACGCCATGTAAAGTATTAACATGGGGGAAGAAGTGAAGTACACATAGGCCCAAGACAAGGAGATTTGGATCAAAAACTTTTGCAGCACAAGCACGTTGGATTTACAAGCTCAAAGCATTAGCCCCTAACGGATTAAATTAGGGGTTTACATTTACCTCCTTTATTTGAACTATAGGGGGGATAAATTCAAATATATAGTCTACCTTTCTTTTGGGCTTATCCTCTTATTAAAGGAATCAATGTCATTCCTACTACCCACCATAGAGAATTTTTAGGTAAATCAATAAAATAAGCAGAAAATATTTTGGGGGTAAATAAGAAATCCTTGTGAAAAGAGTGATTGCAGGATTCCATATAACACCATCATATAAAAATCCCAGCTGGAGAATCGTGAACTGGACTATAAAATCTTTATGACAATAAAAGCGTTTACACAGTCTAATTTTGGGCCTACCTCCTGAAAAGAGACAGGAATTGGATTATAAAGTCATTTGGGACAATGAATGAATATGCATAATCCTGAGTCTACTCTCTTATAAAGGAGTTAATGTCATTTATATCATCTGCTGTGATGAATGTTGTAAGAACCAAAAAAGGTTTGTGGGACATAGAATTGTGTGTGATAAGAGGAGGTTTGTAAGATCCACGTAGCATACAATCACTCTATGGAGCTACAGTTGGACAATTGTGAACTGACCTTTAATATCTTGTTCCCTCAATTTAAGGACCAAATTTTGTGAAAAGAGGGACCTCATAGATATGGGGTGCAGTATATGCAAGGCAGTTTGTCAGGATAGAACAAAGCATACCGATACCCCTTACTACCTCAATTGGATAATAATGAGATCATTTTTAGGCCTCAGTACATATATAGTTGCCCCTTTTGAGAGCATATATAGGTAACTCTGTGATTTACACAATTCCACACAAAACAATCACATATATGACAACACTTGTTTAGTTTTAATTCAGGTCACTTTATAATTTATGTTATGTTAGTTTACCACAATATATTATTGGCACATGCACACAACTTTTAGTGCACAAGAAAAAGAGATTGCAACTTTTCATGATATGGATAATTTCTTTGTACTATTACTAATAAAACACTTATAGTTAATATTATATTAGAGTGAAACTATATTATAAGTTTAAAATATTCATTAAGAACATTTCCTTTACACTAATTAGTCACATTTGACTTTTAGAAATTTATTATTAATACTGAATCTAATTTTAAACATCAGTTACCCAAATAAATTAAGAAGTTAATAAGGTATCAAGGCTATCACCCTTCTCTGTTTACATGTAAATCATAAAGGATTCCGTTAAATATAGATTGCATTATATATTTCTTATAATGGATCTTTATCTGTAAATATGTTAAACGATGACATATAGGTTGACACCAAAGTAGCTCCAAAGAAATAATGTGGTCATATAAAAAAAAATATATATATATTCATGATTTATCAAAAATCATGATCCCTATTGAGTTTGAGAATACAATCGGATGACCTGTGTGACTTTTTTATAAGTATACTAAACTCATCATGGGAATTCAATTATGTATTAATCGGTAGTATCTACAATATCCAGACTTTGACATTGCCTCTGATCAAATTATACTGGCACGTAGGACACATTGGAAGTGTCCAATATAGGAATAGGTGGCGCTATTGTCCAAATATGGAGGCTATGACGACAGTGTGTGACACACTGCGCAGACGCGCTCGATAATTATTGGTTGCCGTGGAGATGGCAACGCTTATAAGGCTGATCCCACAGCAAGCTCAGTTTACCCCTGGAAGAAGACGTCTAGCTATGTCGAAACGCGTTGGCTTTTGATGACGCGGCGTGCATCCTCACACTAAGGAGCACGCCAGTGTTTGTTTACCCTGTTAGTTTGTGTGCAAGTGTACCCTACCTGTCCTAACCCAATTGTATGGATGATGATTTATATCCCCTGGTGAACAGGGAAGTTGATTCTTGTTCGCTAATAGGGAGCAGAGATAACTACTTTGTGTTGATTGGCATAAAAATCAATAAAATCTAAGTTTACAAACCAACAAGAGGTCCCATGAGTGGACAGAGATACCTTGTTTAGTAACTAATATAGGCAGTTTATATAACATTATTATATAGGAGAAAGAGGCTAAAAAGATCTCATGCAGATGGTGCAGATACAAATAGACTCTGGCATATAGTCAGGATAGGATTTCTTTTATCATCTGGTATTTGAGTATCGTATAACAAGAATTCTATAATAAGCCTGCTCCTGATGGCGTATGTAATATTTTCAAATATGTTCACCAGATCATTATTAATCCATATGGTTTGAAAAATTTGAAAGGAGTCAACACTTGAGATCAGGATGGTCTTGTCCCTTCCTTAAGGAGATTGATGGTCAGAAAGGGCAAATAATTAAGAGTTGGATAGCTCTGTTACATAAAAACACACATAACTACAAGGGAGTGATATTATTGCCCCCCTCCAACGTGAGCACATAAACAACTGGTGACAATATATCTCAAAGGAGTAGCCCATTTTAATTTTTCTATATTCCAAATCTTTGATTTTTTTTATTGTTTTTACATCGCCGTTGTGACAAAAGATTATTAAAGATGAATTGTTAAAATGTTATTTACCCTTGTTATAAAATATGTGTGATTAAGTGGAAAACACCTGGGGAACTAGCAATCCTTGTTTTCTTGCTCCTATACATTGGAAAAACTGGTAGACCATTGCGAGTCAGAATCTTGGATTCCATGATGGCAACATCATGGCTATCCGCTTCTGTGGGATGGAAAAGATCAAGGTCTCAGACAGAAGAGGCAATGTAGAAACTAAATTGCTGCAAAGGGAAGCAAAATGGATATTCTATTTAAAAACATTACGGACTAAACGAGGGTTTCACTTTTGCTCCCTTTTATCTGATAAGTTTCCATCTCAAATATCCTGAATGCTTAGTTAGATCATTAAAAATTCTGACTATACATATGGAGAACATATAAGTCTAAAATGCATTTATCTCAAGTTCTCTTAACTGTGGATACTTCCTACTTGCAATTCTGATAAAAGTGTATATTTTTGTTTCCTATTCTACTTACTATTTTAATTCTAGGATTTTATAGTTTGGTAGTTTAGTTGATTTAATTATTTTCCCTATCCCTTAAGCCTATCTATAACTGTCACTAATAACTTCTAGCACATAGAGGGTAAGTCTATTAATCAATATTAATGTTATGTGTACAGTTAGATAAGTACTTTTCTCTGGCAAACTGAGATAACAATCTCTTACTATCTGTACACCCACTCCTTTTCAATAAAGGTTTATAAAGTCTACATCTGCGATATCTAGGGAATAGGTCATATTTAAGCATTACCATTTTAGCATAGTTATCCTCAAGTACGTTAATTGATTTCAAAATCACCTAGGAAAAATAGGGTTTAAAAGATGGTTAAACATTACCAGAAAAAGGTAGAAATGTATTCAAATGGAATTATACAATCTACCTAGCAACAAAGGTTTCTGTATCAATTTTCATTGGGTGATAGAATATAGACAAGTAATAAATATCCCTTTGGATGATCTACTGTATAGTCCCCCTTTTTTTGGTACAATATGTGTGTTTCTGCCTTAAACTTATGACCCAGTTTTATCCTTGTTGGATTGTAATACCCGTAGCAACAGCATTCTGATCGACGTATTATTAACGCGTATTATTATGACGTTATCATAGCGTCAGGGGGTGTGGCTACCACCATAAAAGACCGGCAAACCAGGTACAAACAAATTCCCCTGAAGAATCTGTAGTAGTGCGGTGAAACAATCGTTGGGACCCCTCCCAAACACACAGGTACTGCTTCTCCCCTACTTACTTTAGCCAATTGATGTGGTGGCTTCTTATTCTTATAGGCTATATATCTAGATACAATGATAGGATTAAATTATTAATGGGTAAACCCGCATATCCTTATCATAGAAGTGCTAATATATTATCAAGAAATACTTGATGCTATCTTTTTTCCAGCTTATGGATTTCCCAAACATACTATGGAATAATGGTGACAACTAGTCTCTATAGTAGAAGGGTGCACAGTAACCGGAAACATTTATTGCGATATGCACCTTTTCAACTGGGTGCATTTCAGCCATAGAGCGAGTCTGTTATAAATAATTGCTTCTGATACATCAATTTGTATTTATACTCCACCCCTACTGGCATAAGCAGGAATTTATCTCTATGGGAGAAACAATTTTGCAGTCCTTTGATTTTTACCACACATTGGTATATGATATTTTAAATTTTTATTTTTTTGTGTATTGTTTGTATTTTTTTGAGACGTTGCGTTTTTTACATCATTATGTAAATAGGTATAATAATAAAGTTTATTTTTTGATGTTGCATCAAATCGAATAGAGTTGATTTTTGTACTCAGGAAGTGAGAACTTTCTTCTCTCAGTCAATAGTTCAGTTGACTATGCAAATATTAATTAACTCTATATTTTGGGTTATATTCCCTAATTTAGTAATGTTATAAAATACATGTTTCTGACACCAATAAAAAGTAACATTTTAATAATTGAGAGTGCAGAAAAATAACTGTGATTCTGTATAAAAATGTATCTTCTCTTTGACAATGTATGAAATAATCACATGTTCTTAGTACCGGCATTCAGAAAATTATGAAAGCCAGTTTATTCCTAACACATATGTGGTACACACTAATATCTGTGCAGCAGTAAATTTGTAAATACATGTATGTATGTGTCAAAAGTATTTATCAAAGTGTAATAATAACCAAAATGTTAATGAAATAGATAATTAATCCATTTATTTTTGGTAGTGTCCCTCAAACATACTGATTTATGCTTAAATTAGTAGTGCCTATATATATATATATATATATATATATATATATATATATATATATATATATATATATATATATATATATAATAAATATAAATATAAATATGCAATCTCAAAGCTTTCATGGGAAAGACATACTGCTCCATAGCGCTGGCGCCCTCTAGTGGTCAACCTGGTAATGCATGACTTTTTGCTATTTCTTGTGCCGTCTGTTCATATAATCTGGGGGAGGGGGGGGGGATAGGCCACCCCCATCCCGCCCAGTTCCTACACCCCTGTCTCCCAATAAATCACGGTATCCTAATTTGCCATCTTTACACTCCCTATAAGCCTTACTACTGCTCTATTTGATGGCTGTAACCCCCTTGTGTAAAGGAGTATTCATTTTCGAATCTGTATCACTTCCTCTAATGTATAGCAAAGGGATATCGAGATTCCATTGTTTCCTCTCTGTACATTTGTATGTAAAGCATTTATGTCTGATCTTCAGACGTGAGTACTATGTGTATTAAAGAGTTTTCTGTACATCCGTTTTGTATGCACAAGGTATAAAACCATACATTATAAGTGTTCAGAATCTCAATCTTTTATTAAGTTCTTTTATTTATAGTATTAACATATCCATCAGCACTGTAACATGATGTGCAGTAAAAACTTTTGTATTGAATTTCACCAAAATGTGAATGTAATCTAATTATTCTTCTCTTTCTTTCTCACAGGCAAAATACATCTCCCATTGCATTGACGAGATAAAGCAAGAACTGAAGCAAGATAACATAGCAGTGAAAGCCAATGCCGTCTGCAAGCTTACATATGTAAGTTATGACCTGAAGATGCCTGATTGAATCTTTGTTTATGACTTTCCTGTATAAATGTTTTTTGTATACTCCCACACACATGCTGTTTAGAAAGTGAACATTAGATGTAACTATTTCTAAATAGATTGGAATATGTTTTATTGTGATGACCCAATGAGTTAATTTAGGATAACTCTGAACTGCTCTCTGTCCATTAGTGGTTTTAATAAATGCAGTACAGTGGCTTGATGGGGATAACGTCCTTGCAGGCAAATAAGTAGCTAATTTGTTAGGAAAGATACACATATTCATCGTTGAGTATTGCAGTCTTAACATTTATAGACCACTTTTACTACAAATGAATATATTACCTAATTGACACTCCATTCCAGTATAAGTGTTACAACAATCCTTAAAACTTCAAGTCCCTTGCCTCTCTATTACGGAAGGGTACAGCCAAATCAAACGTTATGGATGAGACAAGTCTGTAGGAGACAACTGGCAATGGGAACGTCATAAATCTTATGATGAGTAGGAAGTGCAGGTGTAACGCGATGGGGAGGGGGAGAGAGAGAGATGGGGGGAGGGGGAGAGAGAGAGATGGGGGGAGGGGGGAGAGAGAGATGGGGGGAGTGGGGAGAAAATCTGGCAAGTACTGGCTGTGTGGTACATGTGACAACAATCTCCCGTATTCTTCATATGCCTGGGCTATGGGGTAGAGTGGCAAGACGTAAGCCTTTTCTTACGAAGAAAAACATCCAAGCCAGGCTACATTTTGCAAAAACACATCTGAAATCTCCCAAAAGCATGTGGGAAAAGGTGTTATGGTCTGATGAAACCAAGGTTGAACTTTTTGGCCATAATTCCAAAAGATATTATTGCCGCAAAAACAACACTGCACATCACCAAAAGAACATCATACCCACAGTGAAGCATGGTGGTGGCAGCATCATGCTTTGGGGCTGTTTTTCTTCAGCTGGAACTGGGGCCTTAGTTAAGATAGAGGGAGTTATGAACAGTTCCAAATACCAGTCAATATTGGCACAAAACCTTCAGGCTTCTGCTAGAAAGCTGAACATGAAGAGGGACTTCATCTTTCAGCATGACAACAACCCAAAGCATACATCCAAATCAACAAAGGAATGGCTTCACCAGAAGAAGATTAAGGTTTTGGAATGGCCCAGCCAGAGCCCAGACCTGAATCCGATTGAATCTGGTTTGAATCTGCTCTGTAAATCAGTGCAGAGTTTTCTGTCCTGTTGCAGTAATCCGTGTACAGGTGAGAGTGGGTGTGGCTTGGCCTGTGTAAGTTATATCTGTGTGCATTTTGTAGTTTTCTGCTGAATCCGTTCTGTGAGGCAGGGCAGTGTTTTCTGTCCTGTGCTCATTTATCATTGTTCAGGTGAGTAGGCGGGGTCTTTTTTAACAAGGGAAGAGCGAGCTTCGGTGCTTTAAATCATTTCTAATGTAAGTGTAATTAGTGTGTAGGAGATTAAATAAAAGGAGGAAATCCAAAGAAAAGGTGTATTATAAGAAAAAACAGAAAACAAACGTATATATTTTTTTCTGTTTTGTTTGTTTGAGGTGTAGAAAAGCAATCTTTATACAAATACATTGATTTGTTTTCTTACTGTATTTTTGTAACTGATAATCATGAGTCAGTCCGTGGCAACCTCACTCAGTGTACATCCTGCCAAATGTATGCACTACTGGAACAGATGATCCAGGGTCCATACCTCTGTGACAGGTGTGAGCATGTTGCCTCTCTGGAGGCTCAAATTGAAGATCTGGAGAGGAGAATTGCAGCACTTAGTGATACTGCTTCACTGGAAAGGGAGGTGGTGCTCACGGAGCACAGTTTAGCTGGGCCTAGTATGGAGGGAGGAGCTGGGTCTAGTGAGGATGTCCAGGGAGGTAGCTGGGTTACAGTTAGAAGGGGAATCAGGGGAACTGGAGGAGGCAGGCCAGTTCTGGGTTGGCAAACACCAACAGATTTGCCAGATTGAGTGAAACTGTTGGGGATGTCCATTCAGGAATGGCAATGCCAGATAGAGCTGTTCCCTCTAACAGCTGGGAGAACAGTTCTACTGGAGAAGAGGGAGGGCAGAATAGGCAGAGCAACAGACATCTGTCGGTGATAGGGGACTCTATTATTAGTAAGGTAGACAGGGTAATTTGTCACACAGATCCCAGCCATCGAACAGTTTGCTGTCTCCCTGGTGCTCGGATTCGGCATGTTGTGGATCGGGTGGATAAATTATTGGAAGGGGCTGGTAATGAACCGGCGGTCTTGGTACACATTGGTACCAATGACAAAGTTAGTGGAAGATGGAGAGTCCTAAAGAATGATTTTAGAGAACTAGGGAATAAGCTTAAAGCCAGGACCTCCAAGGTAGTATTTTCGGAGATACTACCAGTGCCGCGTGCTAGCCCAGGGAGGCAGAAGGAGCTTAGGGAGGTTGATGCGTGGCTAAAAAAGTGGTGCAGTGCAGAGGTTTTTGGGTTTTTAGAGCACTGGGCTGAGTTCTCACTTGGGTACAATCTCTATAGCAGGGATGGATTGCACCTTCGTGATGAGGGAGCTTTTGTGCTAGGGGATAGGATGGTAGAACGGCTGGGGGAGTTTTTAAACTTGTAGGTGGGGGGAAGGGACTATATAGAAGTATTGGGGTAAATAGGGTAGAGAGGGAAAGGGATGAATTAGTTACCCATGGAGGAGGAGAAGGGGGGAGGGTTACAATAGACAGTAGGGAGTTATTAATAGGGTCCTCAAATACAGTGGCAAGCACTTCACAACGGCAGAGCCATAGCAACATAAAGTGTATGCTTGCTAATGCAAGAAGTTTGCCTGGGGAAATGGACGAGCTAGAAATATTAGCAGTACAAGAAAAATGGGGCTCAATAGGCATTACTGAAACATGGTGGGATGAATCTCATGACTGGACTGTTAATCTGGTTGGTTATAACCTATTTAGGAAAGATAGGGGAAATGGTAAAAGAGGAGGAGGGATCTGTCTTTAGGCTTAAATTCAGGCTTAACATATAGTCAGAGAAGATATTTATGCTGGCACTAACGGCATCATTGAATCTTTGTGGTTTGAGCTAAATAGTGAAGGAGCTAATTCTAAACGCATATTGGTGGGAGTATGCTATAAACCCCCAAATATAGCTGAAAGTGAGGAAATACAATTATTGTTACAGATTGGAAATGCAGCTAAGCATGGGCAAGTTCTAATAATGGGAGACTTTAATTACCCTGAAATAAACTGGCTAAACTAGACCAGCAGCTCAGCTAAGGGGAGCAGGTTCTTGAGTACACTCAGGGATCATTATCTGGCCCAGGTAATACAAGAACCAACTAGAAATGGGGCCATCTTGGATTTAGTCATCACAAGTAATATTGATATAATATCAAATGTTAAAATGGGGGAACCCTTGGGGAACAGTGATCACAACACAGTATCATTTGATTTAATACAAAAAACAGAGTTGCAAGGGGCCAACAAAAACTCTAAATTTTAAAAGGGCTAACTTTAATGGGCTACGGGCAGTAATACTACAAATAGACTGGGACAAATAACTTGCAGGGAAAAATACTGAACATAAATGGACAACATTCAAATCCTTACTAAATAAACATACTCATCGGCATGTACCATGTGCAAATAAAATGAATAGGAGTAAATCACATCCCATGTGGCTTAACAATGACTTAAAGATCATGATGAGGAAAAAGAAATATGCATTTAAATTATACAAGAAGGACGGAACAGAGGCAGCTTGATGTGACAAAGGAAATCAACAAGGCTTGCAAAAGGGCTATTAGACTGGCTAAAATAGAAATGAGAAGTCACTTGCAATGGAAAGTAAGACTAACCCTAAAATATTTTTTAAATATATTACAATGTGACACAGGCCATCTGATAATTGGTGACCAGGAAAAGGCAGATGAGCTAAATAGGTTCTTTTCGTCGGTATACACAAGGGAGGTACCAGTGGTTGGGACACCGCAACATAATGGGGCTACACTACCTTCACTAAATAATTGGTTAACGCAGGAAGAAATCCAAAAGAGATTGGAGAAAAAAAAAGTTAATAAAGCCCCAGGTCCTGATGGAATACATCCTAGGGTACTGAGGGAGCTGGGTTCTGTAATAGCCAAACCATTATATCTAATCTTTCAAGACTCACTCACTACAGGGTCTCTACCGGATGACTGGAGAAAAGCAGAGATGATACCTATATTTAAGAAGGGATCTAGAGCAAATCCGGGGAATTATAGACCTGTGAGCCTTACATCTGTAGTTGGGAAGCTTTTAGAAGGTAAGGGACAGAATACAAGAATATGTCTTATTTGAACAAGATCGTAGGTAGCAGTCAACAAGGATTTATGAAGGATAGGTTGTGTCAGACCAATCTAATTAGTTTTTATGAGGAGGTTAGTAGGAACTTAAATCAGGGCAACTCAGTGGATGTAGTCTTTTTAGATTTTTCAAAGGCATTTGATACAGTGCCACATGGAAGACTAGTGAGCAAACTAAGGGATAAAGGAATTGCAGTAAATATCTGCTCATGGATCGAGAGCTGGCTAAAAGACAGGAAGCAAAGGGTTGTTGTGAATGGAACATACTCCGATTGGTCTAATGTGGTAAGTGGGGTTCCTCAGGGTTCAGTATTAGGTCCTCTCCTTTTTAACATATTTATTAATGACTTTGAGGCGGGACTGGAAAGTAGTGTCTCCATTTTCGCTGATGACACGAAGTTGTGCACTGCATTAAATCAGATAATGATGTGCTTTCCCTCCAAAGGGATTTACATAAAAATGAGGAATGGGCATCTAAATGCCAGATGAGATTTAATACAAATAAATGCAAGGTTATGCATTTGGGAAGGAAAAATAGCCATGCAATCTATAATCTTAATGTAGCAAATCTTGGTGTATCAGATATTGAAAGGGATTTGGGAGTGCTTGTAGACAACCACCTAGGTAACAGCACTCAAAGCCAAGCAGCAGCTGCAAAGGCAAGTAAAATATTAGCATGTATTAGGAAGGGTATAGAAGCAAGGGAAGCAAACATAATTCTGCCACTATACAAATCCCTAGTACGCCCTCGTTTGGAATATGGAGTACAATTTTGGGCACCACTTCATAAAAAAGACATTTTAGAGCTGGAAAAAGTACAGAGAAGGGCTACAAAACTAATAAGGGGAATAGAGGGGCTAAGTTTATGAAGAAAGACTAACCAAATTAAACTTATTTTCGCTAGAAAAAAGGCATCTACGAGGGGATATGATTACCTTATTTAAATACATCCAGGGTCAATATAAGGTTTTGTCAAGTGAACTTTTTTTAGCAAGAGATTTTCAGCTGATAAGAGGACACCCTTTGAGGTTAGAGGAAAAAAGATTTCACCTTAAACAAAGAAAAGGGTTCTTCACAGGGTGGTTAAACTGTGGAATTCTCTACCAAAGGAGGTGGTAACAGCGAATTCGATAGACAACTTCAAAAAGGGGTTAGATATATTTTTGAATAAAGAGGGCATTCAAGGCTATCGAAGATAACTAGCGAAGGAATATTGATCCAGGGAGAAATTTGATCGCCAGTTTCTGGGGTCAGGAAGGAATTTTGCTTTTTTTCCCCATATGAGACAATTGGCAAAGTTTCAATGGGTTTTTTTTTTCTGTTTGCCTTCCTCTGGATCAATTAACCATTAATAATAAATAGTGCACATTAAAAAGATCAATAGAGATCTAAAAAGGTTGAACTTGAGGGACTAACTCTTTATTCATCCTCCAATACTATACTATTAATAATTATTTAATCAACAAATTAATTAATAACTAATCTGCATATTGCAGATCAGCGGAGATCTTAACAGGGTTGAACTTAATGGACTGAAAGTCTTTTTTCAACCTTAATTACTATGTAACTATGAAAATCTGTGGGGTGATCTGAAGAGGGCTGTGCACAGGAGATGCCCTCGCAATCTGACAGATTTGGAGTTTTTGCAAAGAAGAGTGGGCAAATCTTGCCAAGTCAAAATGTGCCATGCTGATACCAAATACCTCATACCCAAAAAGACTGAATGCTGTAATAAAATCAAAAGGTGCTTCAACAAAGTATTAGTTTAAGGGTGTGCATACTTATGCAACCATATTATTTTATTTTTATATTTTTTCTTCCCGCTACCTAAAAGATTTCAGTTTGTTTTTCAAATGAGTTGTACAGTTTATAGGTCACATTAAAGGTGGAAAAAGTTCTGAAATGATTTATCTTTGTCTCATTTTTTTACAGCACAGTAACCTGACATTTTAACAGGGGTGTGTAGACTTTTTATATCCACTGTATATGGTTATACAACTATGTTGTTGGATATAAACTAGCAGCTGAACAATTTAAGGCAAAATATTTTTTTTCTATGTAGGCTTGTACTATTCTTCCCTGTCATAAGACAAAAGGACAATGGATATTGGGAAGGAGGATGCCTTACCTAACAGTAGAACACAGGCAATGGAGGCAACAACACTTGCACAGCATTGTTCTTCTGTCCTCGGTCCTACATACTTGAAATCAGTTCATGTTGATTGCACACATGTATTTGGTAAAACTACTTTTAAATAATATAAAACGGTGAACAGTGCATTTAGTTGGCGTAAAAGCTTATCACAAGCCTATCGTGGGGCAGAGTATGTGACAAATATCAGCTGTTGCAGTGAATCACTCATTGTAAAGCACTACCTAAGATTAGGGATTGTAACTTTAGGAAACCATCCCTGACTTTATGGGCTGTTTTACTCTGTTAACTGTGTTTGTCAATGAGAATCCTATAAATGGTGTCTTTCTTTTTTCTTCTTTTTTTCTATTACAGTTACAAATGCTAGGCTATGACATTAGCTGGGCTGCCTTTAACATAATTGAAGTGATGAGCGCATCAAAGTTTACATTCAAGGTGAGACCCTGACCAGTTAAAGTTGCTCTTCTTCTTATAAAGGGATTTCTAAAGAACAGGCAGAGCCTGTTAATTAAAAAAATTGTTTCTTTCTCAGAGAATTGGTTACCTGGCCGCCTCGCAGTGCTTTCATGAAGGGACAGATGTCATTATGCTAACTACAAACCAGATACGAAAGGTGTGAGCCCCTTTTTTAAAAGTTTGAATCATGTTTAAAATATATTAATACTTATTATTGTGAACTGTGTGTTCGTAATGTGTATTAAATATGTAATTTTACGTATCTTCTCCAGGACCTGAGCAGTCCCAATCAGTATGATACAGGTGTTGCCTTAACTGGTTTGTCTTGCTTCGTCACTCCTGATCTTGCCAGGGATTTGGCTAATGACATCATGACATTGGTAAGACCGAAAATTATAGAAAGTAGGTAGCCTTAAATACTGCCAGATATGAATAGTGAAGCTCTGTTACATGTAATCTCCAATGGAGAAACAAGAGAGTACAATGCTCTACATAAAATGGATCCCCTAAAACACGTGAACACTGTATTACTAATGTACTTATTCATAGGCTAGCTATCCCTGTCTGGATGAAGATTCACACAATGATGTTCCAATACAAAAAAGAGTTCATGTGCACATATTGGTTTGTTTGTGAGTTGCACATGGTGATGTCACGTATGCCCACAGTATGTATGTACTATGTTCTTATCTGGATTTTTGTATTGGAAATGTAGAAAAAAACCTTTAATTTATATTTCATTTTAATCTTTCCTCTTTTATAGCAATAAAAGGTTCAACAACACCGTGTTCTGCATTAGTTTTACTAAGTATTCAAATGGGCTCATAAAAGTTGGCTACTGGTATATCGTTGTTCAGTTGGCTCTCCCTGAAATAATTCATATATCTGTCATTATACATAACTATATTTTTATGTCTGCGAGACAGTTTTTTCTAGGATGAACCCCCTTTAACGTTTGTGTGTTTTTTTTTTTTTTTAAGATGTCCCACACCAAGCCTTACATAAGGAAGAAGTCTGTTTTGATTATGTACAAAGTGTTTTTGAAATACCCTGAATCCTTACGCCCAGCATTCCCCCGACTCAAAGAGAAACTGGAGGACCCCGATCCAGGTAAAACTCCATACCCACAAAAGGTTTAATAAATAATGCATTTTGTTATTTGCAAAAAGTATTAGTCTGTCTAGAGCCTTTGTGACAAACTGTTCAATATGTTTTGTGAAATAATTTAATGTAGCCTATTCTATTTTAGGAGTACAGTCCGCTGCAGTGAATGTAATCTGTGAGCTAGCTCGCCGAAACCCCAAAAACTATTTATCTTTGGCCCCTCTGTTCTTCAAACTGATGACATCATCCACCAATAACTGGGTCCTTATTAAAATAATTAAACTGGTAAGCACAAACTCCCCCCTTCCTCTACTTTCATTCCTTTCCTCATTTAACAGCTTCTACAGAGGGTGTTATATTCACGCCCCAGATCCAGAGTGAGAAAGAAAAAGTAATTTGCACATACTGTGTTTAGCAAAAACCCATCCCCCTCTGAAGAGACAATTAGTGTTTCTCTGGTTGGCTGAAATTTCTAGCAGAGAAACATTTACTTACTTCTGTTGTTAACTGTTAGTTTTTGTGAAGATCTGATCTCCATCGCATATATAGTTGTGAGCATATGAGTTGTTGCTAACGCTTGCGGGCTCGCATAGCGAGCCCGCAGCCCTCGCAAAGCGAGGGTCGCAGTTGCTGGCAAGGAGCGCCTTTGGCGCTCCTTGCCAGCAACTGCGACCCTCGCAAACTTTACGTCGTAACGCAAACAAAATACGAGACGTTACCACCCATTACGACCTCGCAAAAAACGGCCGCAACACGCACACATCAAAACATCAAAAATACAAAAAATACATAAAAAGCTTACCTACAGCAAGAGTGAGCATCCAGGACCTCGAAAACTAAAGTTACACCTCAATTTAACTGAAATTAAAGCAGTTTAGACGCTAAAAAATTCTCTACGCAAGAGAAAAAATGGCCGCAGAAAAAATGAAAACGAGGCTACAGCAGTCTAAAGACGCAAAACACCACCAAACACCTACGTATTTGCCGAAAAACACCTACGAGATTGGAAAACAAGGACGCAACCCGCGCAACCCCAAAAACATTACAAACACATAAAATAACAAACACATAAAAAGCTTACTCACAGCAAGGACCTCTGCAAGTGAAGCTGCACCTCCATTTAAGCGCAAATTTCGGAGTTTAGAGACCCGAAAATCACCTAAGCAAGAGAAAAAATGGCCGCCGAACAAAACGAAAACAAGGCTAAAGGTCCCTAAACACGCAAAACACCACCAAACACCTACGGATATTCCGAAAAACTCGCACAACATAGAAAACAAACAACGCTACATCAGCCACATTATATACACCAAACACCCTTAGCTCACTTTCATTGCCGTCATTTTTTGACGGGCAATATTCTAGTCTATTATAATTATCAACTTTGATTAACACTGTACATAGTGCTTTATACAAGTAGAATATACATTGAATACAAAGTGTGTAACACATAACAGTACAGTAACAAATACCGTATTGGTCCGAATATAAGCCGCACCCGCATATAAGCCGCACCCGTAAAGTTCAAGGGGAAAAAATTGAAAAAAGATAGTACTCCCATATAAGCCGCACCCGTAAAATTGGAGAGAAAAAGACTCTCAAAGTGATCAGCCATTGCAAAAAACAGGCTTTTTTTGCAGGTTACAGGCTTTACAGGACGTTAGAATCACTTAAACCGTAAATCGCTATTCAATATCGCAGTCTAAAGCACTAAAATCGGCACACTTAACTCGCAATCGCGCACCCTTAACTTGCAATCGCGCAAATCGGCAGTAATTTTTTACGGTCGCGAATATAAGCCGCATCCTTAACTCGCAAGCTCAAAAATCGGAAAAAAGGTGCGGCTTATATTCGGACCAATACGGTACTGATTCAGAAGGAATAGAGGCCCATGCTCCTCAGAGCTTACATTTGAATATAGATCGGTAGCCAAGCAGGGCAGAAGACATGTGCAGTTCGAAGATGGGAGGGTTATAGGTTACATGCCTCTCTGAAAAGGTGAATATTTAAGTCTGTAGAGCTCTGAAAGCTAGCGTCTGACAGCACAATGCAGGGAGTTTTGATTGGCAGGAGCAGCATAAGAGGCAGAAGTAGGAGGAAGTAATTGGTGAGGAAGAAATGGTCCTACATAGGCTTAAGTAGTGGTTTGGGGTATACTTGGAAACAAGCCAGTGTTCTGTTTGAGGCGTAATAAAAATTAAATAAAAAATAAATTTTATTTATTACTGTATTACTGAGCTTCTAATTTAACAGACATAGTGTGTTTGTGCTTTTGTTGATCTTATGTAATTTTAGTTTCTTAAACCTGTTTTTTTTTCTTTTTTCTAATCATTATAGTTTGGGGCACTCACTCCCCTGGAGCCCAGGCTGGGGAAGAAGCTGATTGAGCCCCTCACCAACCTGATACACAGGTAGGCAGTTTACCAGAATGTGTATTTTGCATATGATCTGTGTGCCCATATGCCTCTGTTGACTTCCCCTATGGGGAATCCTTCCTCTTTTGTTAGCGAAGAACTGAGAATTAAATCTTACCTGGCAACGTGTGAACTGCTGAAATAAAGAGAATGCAACACTTTGTTGCACCAATGTCACCGTCTCTTTTTTACACCAGTTTATCTTAATACTTCTTGTTTTCAAACTGCTTTTATCACACTCCCTGTCTTCTCTCACACACTGACATGGGCATCCCATCTAGTCCCATATGCTTCATTTTTTCCACCTCGTTTGTATTAAATTCCCTTTAATTTATCCATCTCTCTTTCTCACCCTCAGCACGTCTGCAATGTCCCTTCTCTATGAGTGCGTGAATACTGTAATTGCAGGTAAGCAATCACTTGGAAATCAAGGACATGATCACATAATATATACTACATGATGAAACTTCCACTTTATCACTCTACTCTAGCAGGAAAGGAAATACAATCAGGAATAATTACCCAAATTCTCCTGTTTGCTTGTGTTCGCAGTTTTGATATCACTTTCATCAGGAATGCCCAATCACAGCGCCAGTATTCAGGTATTTACATCTTTATAGCTAAACATTATTATTACTAGTATGTTATATTTATAATAAAGCACCATATTCTGTATAGTCTTGTATTCAGGTGTTGCAATGAATTCAAAAGTTATACTGGCAAAAGAATATATTGCCAAAATGAGTTGAGGGCTCTGCTCTCGTTCGTTTACAATTTAGATGGATAGAGCGGAAATGGGAGGGAATTGCTTGATAGTGGTCTGATCATGGAGCAGAGCAGCAGGACCCGTGTGTGTGTGTTTATGAAATTGACATTAGGGAGGAGAGATGACATTCGTTTTCAGAGAGTATCTCAAGCTTGGAAGATATGCGGGAGTCCGACAAAGAGACTATTGGGCGATCATTGGAAAAGTGCTGCACATGGGAGTGAGAGGTGGAAATTTTAGGTGGAGCAAGGTGGAAATTTTGGGTAGAGCGAGGCGTAAATCGTGGACAGAGTTCAGAGCTATTAGGATGTAGGTGGGTGCAGAGGCCTTTGTAACTGATGGTCACGTGTAGTCATGGACTATGAGAAGCCAGTGTCATGAATAGCAAAGTGCAGAAGCTCATTAGAAATTGGGGAGATGGTTAAGCCTAATCTTAAGATTTATGAGAGCTCTGCGTTCATTTTTTACCTGCTGTTTGATTGAGTTTGAAGTGCTACTGAAACGCCCCATAACTGCAGTTACATCCAACATGAGAATTGACTTTCACATTCTCTGTTCTATATTACAGCTCTGTGTGCAGAAGTTGCGCATTCTCATAGAGGATTCTGACCAGAATTGTGAGTAAATTCCATGAAATAAATAGTTCTGTGCAGTGCTTCTTATGATAATGACTTATTTTGAAAAAAAAAAAAAAATATCCTACAGTACTAGAGAATTGCATCCAACTAAATCTAGACTATTTTTGATATAAAATGTGCATGTCAATTCAGCTTGCCACAAGCGAATGGATTTGTGTGCCTCATTATTGTGTAGCCTAGTCTTTGATATTGTACCTGTAAATCTTCGCATACTGTGGAAAGGTAAATCAAGATAACTATAAGTCACAACACCACTCCATGCCTCTGCCTGTGTTAAGGTTCAAACGTGTGTGTGCAGGTTGTTCGGCTAGCTGAGTCTCTCTTTACTGTGATCAATGAACAGTTATACAAGTTACTGGGTTATGAGTATTAATATATATCGTAATAGCAGTTTACTAGGATAAATGATTTATTTCCTCTACAGTTTACAATTTTTTTTATCCTAGATTTCTTGGTAGGTTGACAGTACTGGTAGATGTACATGTACAAATGAACAACTACACATTATGTTAACTTTTATTTAATAACTGTAGATATTTGACTTTGGATATTAGCTGAATTCCAGCTTCTTCTATCCCCAGTGAAGTATCTGGGATTGCTGGCCATGTCCAAAATACTGAAGACTCACCCCAAATCTGTGCAATCTCACAAAGATCTCATCCTGCAATGTCTGGACGACAAGGATGAGTCCATCAGACTTCGTGCACTAGATCTTCTTTATGGAATGGTATGTCTGATATTGTTTTGTCATACATAGAAATAATTTTAAGTAGGCAGATGTGTGAATGTATCCACCTTTCTATTTTGTTACATTAAAGAATATGGGTTCAAGTATACAGAAACTGAATTGTAAGCGCAGAAATCCTACTGATATGTTGTGATAACATTGCACGTTGTCAATTAATCCAGTAATGGCCTCTTCTTTTTTTTTTCTGTTCTATAATTTATTGCAGCAGTCCTAAACCTCTCCTCAAGGCCCACCAGACAGGACATGATTTCAGTTTAACACTGTTTGAACGTAGGAAGAGCAATTAGTGTTCAACAAACTCTGACTGCCTAATCTGTATTAAGGAGAGGTTTGGGAACTGCTGATTTATTGTATATCACACATAATTGAGTGCCATAACTCAATGCTAAATCTTTGTAAAATATAACTGTATTAACAATATTTTGCTTAATGGATTGATTGATCTAATAATGTAGTGGCATATGCTGTATTATATGTATTAAGTGAAAAAGAAAAAAGGAATGCAACCCAAAATGTAGGAGTATAAATAAAATCTAATAGCAACAGGACTTAAAGAACTCCCGCTACAAAGAATATAGTCTAGGGTAGTCCTGCAAAAATATACTCCTTTGAATGAATATAATGTAGCAACATACAAAAAAAATCCCCAAATATTATATACAGCATCTAACCTTTAATAAAAACACAATGCTACAAAATAATGAAGCAAAAGGGAATTAAAATATAATAAAAAGTACACAGGACTGTGTAAACCTCTGTGACTATTCTTAGCCCAATGGGCTAAAAATCCTTGACAATAATTTAAGTAATAAGCAAAATATAAGGTATGATAAAAAATAGAAATATTTAAACCAATAAAGTTACTGTAGTAGAGTTTTATATGAACTGAAAATGTTAAATATAAACTTTACATTTGTGATGTTAAAGCTTCTGGCGCTCCTTGCGAGCCAAGCGATGAGCGCGAAAGGCGCTCAGAGGAGCAAAAGCCTCACATTGTGTGGCAAACAGCATTGTTGGCCTTACAATTTAAACCCATCATTTTTGACTGGCAATTCATTAGTTATATATATAGTTGTCAGTGTTGGTCACATTCGCGATGTTGGTCACGCACTGCTAAAGAATTGCTGCCCTCGCAAAGTAAGGGACACAGGTGCTGGGTTGCAATGAGCTCCTGTGGCGCTCATTGCAGGCTCGCGATGAGCGCCATAGGCACTCATCGTGAGGCCTGAGGGAGTTCTGCTGCAATGAGCGAAGAAGGCGCTCATTGTAGGGCCTGCGGGAGGCTGCAATATACTCCGCAGGTGCTCATTGCGAGGACCGCAGGTCTTTAAAACAGCCTAGACATAAGCACAGAAGGTGCTCATGTCGATGTCTGCGATAGCCGCCGAAAAACTGAGCACTTTGCAATTTATCGCGATGCACGCAGTTTACTACGGCCCAAATTGTTTCAAGCGCGTAATTTGAAAGACCCCCCAAAAAAGCCAAATAATAAAAATAATAACACAATAGCACACAGCACAGGGGGAGAGCCAGGAAGCCTGTGAGTGAGGTTGCAAGCGAATTTGAGCCATATTTGGCATTTCTTAATGATCGAAACTCGGCTAAGCGAGGGAAAAAAATGGCGGACAAAAAAAATACGTACAAATTCTCAAACAGGATCAAAACGAGGCTGAAGACCACCAGGCACGTGGGACTTTGAAAATAAAACCAACGGCAGTTAGTGCGCCCCACACAAAGATTCAGCAGACTCACAAAGGAGAAACACACAGGGAATGGACAGGGGGAATATGGTGGAAAGAGATACATGGCATTCCCAACCACAAAACTTTCAGGTTAACAAGGCCTGCAGTGAATGGCGAAGCAGCTCATTAATGGGCTTGCGATGAATCCCAAAGGCGCTCATCGCGAGGCCTGTAAAGTACACGGGAGGAGAGACATGCAATGAGCGCCAAAGGCGCTCATTGTTAGACCCGCGATGAGCTCCAAAGTGAATCGCAGTAGTAGTCAAGATATGATAAGAAAGTGTATTAGAATTTTAGCTGTGTCGTCTGTAAGATAGTGATGAACTTTGGAGATGTTTTTTTAGGTGAAACTAACTAGATTTTGTTGTTGATTGTATGTGAGGAAAACAAGAGAGGGAAGGGTCCAGTAGAAACCCAACACAACAGGCCTGGGAGGTGGGCGTGATAATGGCATTGTCAACAGTGAGAGATATTTGAGGAGTGAAAGCTGCATAAAGATGATGCTGCAATCCAAAGGATTTTATTAGGGTACAGATGGAGAAGAGGAAGGGGCCTAGCGCTGAATTTTGGGGTATGCCAACAGACAGAGGTAGAGGTAAAGATGAGTTGCCAGAGGAGACACTCTTCTAGGTAGGATGTGAACTATGAGAGAACTGTCATGGATTCCAAAAGAGCGGAGAGTTTGGATTAGAAGAGGGTGGTCAACTGTATTAATGGTATCCGAGAGGTCCACGAGAATTAGAATAGAGAAGTGACCCTTTGATTTGGAGGGTAAGTCATTTTGACATTTGAGAGGGCTTTTTCTGTAGAGTGTTCAGCCCGGACGCCAGATTGGAAGGGGTCAGGAACGGATTGTAGACAAGCCGCTCAAGCAGTTTTGAAGCCAAGGGAAGAAGAAATATAGGGTGATAGTTGGATAATTTTGGATGGTTTCAATTTTATTTTTAAAGTGGTTGGTAAAGTCATCAGCTGTTAGACCTGAAGGGGCAGGAGGTGGGGGTGGGCAGAGGAGAGGTGTTGTATGTAACAAACAAACGATTGGGATTGGAGGATAGGTTTTTGATATAGGTGATGAGAAGTAGTGTTGTTTGGTAAGACTGAGGGCAGAAAAGTAGTAGCGCAAGACAAACTTGTAGTGGAAGTGTGAGATTTCCTCCATAGTTGTTCTGCAGTGCGTGAGCGGAACAACTATAGCTTGTTGTGTAGTCTGCCGTGGTTGTGGATGAGAGTGAGGGCGTTTGCTTGTGGTTATGGGGCCAAGACTGTCAAGGGTGGAGGTGAGTGTCCATCACAGTGAGTTGGGGCATCTGTTCATTGTGAAAGGCCAAGGGAAGAGGTAGTGCAAGTAATTTTGCGGTTGTTTGGGAGGTGGGTGTGTCGGTGGCTATGTTGAAATCGCCAAGAATGAGTGAAGGTATATTGGAGGAGAGAAAGTGAGGGAGCCAGACGGCAAAGTGATCCAAAAATTGAAAGGGTGATCCAGGTGGGCAATAGATCACAGCTACTTGCAGAGGCTTTGGAGAGAAGATACGCATAGTATCAACTTGAAAAGATGAGAATTGGAGGGAGGGAATACGGGGTAGGATAGTAGTGTGCCCACACATCCACCTTGCTTGTTTCCAGGTCTAGGAGTGTGGCTGACGTGTAGGCCACCATACAAGTGTGCAACAGGTGAAGCAGAGTTAGATGGAGTGTGCCAGGTTTCGGTGATAGCCAATAGATTGAGAGAGTGGGAAATAAAAAGGTCTTGAATGAAGATAAGTTTATTGCAAACGAGCCTTGCATTCCTGAGGGCACAGGAGAAGGGCAAAGTAGATTGTGACAAGTGATGGGTATTACATTTATAGGTGTTTGGGGTATTTGCTGCCCTGGCGACTCTGCGTGGCTGACAGCAGGTAGAGATAAGTGAGGGGCCTGGGTTGGGGGATATGTTGCCACAAGCCATCAGAGGAAGGAGAGAAATTAACAGGAGATGGGAAAAGAATTTCTGCTTTTGATCTTTAGGGGAGGGATTAGATTGTGACTGGAGGAAGAAGAGGTGCTCATGAGAGCAGAGAAGAGGAGAGGAAAGCAGGGAAGGTGAGATTGTTATATTGCAATAGAATAATGCAATAGAATAATTAAAGGAAGATTTGCTTGCCTTAATTGTTTTTGTCCGAGGTGATATTATGTTTAAGTGTGTTCAATTCCTGTTCAATTCCTGTATAATTCTATAACGCTACACTTCAGAGTGCTCACTTAAGAGATGTGAACTTTGCAATAGATGTTGCATCTTGCAAATGTGTGTGTGTGTGTGTGTATGTATATGTGTGTGTGTATATACATATATGTATATATATATATATATATATATATATATATATATATATATGTGTGTGTATATATATATATGTATATATATGTATATATATGTATATATATATATGTGTATATATATATATGTATATATATATATATATGTGTATATATATATATATATATATATATATATATATATATAAATGTGTGTGTATATACATATATGTATATATCACATATATAGTTGTGAGCGTACGAGTTGTTGCTAACGCTGCGGGCTCGCGTAGCGAGCTGCGGCCCTCGCGAAGCGAGGGCAGTGGCAGAGGGTCTCAGTTGCTGGCATGGAGCGCCGTAGCAGCAACTGCGACCCTCGCAAACTTCACGTCGCAAACCAAACAGCACGACACACACATTACGACACTCGCAAACAACATACGACACACGTTCACACACATTACGGCCTCGCAACACTCGGACGCAAC